>CAJNOP010000009.1:4008932-4101183 GCA_905250075.1 Rotaria sp. Silwood1 | reverse complement strand
AAGAGACATTTGTCCACGACAATAACTCTTATTGAGAGAATCAAACAAAAATTCATAAAATGCAATTTCTATAAAAAGTTTTTATATAGTATCAATAAAAGATATTACTATTCATTCTTGACTAAATATACAGTTGCCATGTGTGAGACAAATGAGTAAGTCATGAGATACTCGTTTTTATTTCCAACTGATCAAATATGTTCTATAAATGAGAAGAAAAGAAAAGAAGTGTTCTTCTTTATCTCAAATAAACTAAAACAAACGACTAAAACCAGAATACAATTTCTTTCTTAGAAGATGACGCCATGCCTGTTTCTTCTCTATCATTTTTTTTTTGTCATTCTTTCCTAAGGCCTAGATTTCAGCATCTGAATTCGGTTTTACAGTAGAAAATAATTAAAGTAGACTTACCTCAACAGCATAAAACAAGAACATTTTTTTTTCATAAAAGAAGTACATTAACCTTTTACTGATAAAAAAAAATAGTCGCCTTTCTAGTCTAATCTTTTTTAAATTATTATACTAACATACATCACATCGTCGTGACAGATACTGCGATACATGTGCTCATATAATTATCAATGTGTTCGTAGTTTATTGATAGAATCCATTTAAATAATTTAATTGAATTATAATAATGAAAACAATATCCATATCGTATGTGATATTCTTCTAACGGATAGCCCATAAAGAACCGACCTCTTTATATTTTTAAGATTTCTCCTCTGCTATCCCTGTGATTAAAAAAACGTCTCTTTATCAAAAGATAGCGCTTGAAATCCTCTATAAAACCGTATATGACTAGACTCAAAAACTGTTTTAGATATATTTGAAAAGAGACGAAAAATGAAGTCATACAAAAAGCTGTAAAAAATAACTGGTTGGGTGTGATAAATGGCCGCACTTTGCATCCCATTCTTTCATCACTTACTTCGCTCTATTAAAAAAAGAAGATATACCAAAAGATGTAGCGTGAAAAGCTCTACAATTTACATAAGACCGTCTATTTTATAGTTGCAGCTTTTGTTTTCAAAATGGACAAACTTTTGAGCAAGCAAATTTCTAGAGGGCGAAAATGGTATAGTTTTTGGTACAAGAGAAATTGGTTTTCTTTTCTTATTTCATCTTTCTATAATTTGTTCTTTGTAAATTGCACAGTTTTTCACGCTGCATCTTGTGGTGTATTTTTTTTTTTAATAAAACATATCAGGCAATAAGAAGATGAAATAAGAAAAAACGAATTCATCTTGTACCAAACAAATATTATTTTCGCAAAGTCGAAATTTGCTGGCTCAAAATTTTGTCCATTTTGAGAGCAAAAAGTGCAACTATCAAATAGGCGATCTTATGTAAATTATAGAGCTTTTCACGCTGCATCTTTTGGTATATTTTGTTTTTTAATAGGGCGACGTGATGAAAACATGAGATGCAAAACGTGACCATTCATTATGCCCAACTCGTTACTTTTCACAGCTTTTTGTATGCCTTCATTTTTCGTCTTTTCTCAAATATATCTAAAACAGTTTTTGAGTGTAATCATATACAGTTTTGTAGAGAATTTCAAGCGCTATCTTTTGATAAAAAAAAGTTTTTTAATTACAGGGATAATAGAGAAGAAATCTTAAAAATATAAAGAGGTCGGTTCTTTATGGGCCACCCGTTATTATAAAAAAGAGTGTATTGACTATTAAGATATTATATAAATAGACGAAATTATTCTTTATAACCTAGTTGAAGACAAACACAAATCTATTGAGATATCATTATTCTTCAAGTCGAGTCTACACAACTTTCTCCAAATAAACCATAAATATTTACTTAAAAAATATACATGTTTAAGGTGTGTTTCTTAATTTTTTTGTAGTCAAAAGTTACCTAGATGTTATCTATTTGTCTGACGGATATGTGAATAACCGGCTTCTTTTCATATATTAACTTCAATAAACAAAGACTCTTATTTGAAAAGAAAATTATTTTACTAATATGAGTGTTGTAACTATTATACAACATTTTAAGTAAGTAATTAATACACTCTTGAAATAATGTTATGTAAATTATTAATTTTCAAGAATGTATCATCTATTTGTTCCTTCTTACATTTGGTTGTGTCTTCTTCCGATTACTCTCATCCTTCTTCTATATATTCGTCGATCAAAAAAGAAACTAATAGAACCACGACGAGGTATTGATCGAAGTTTAACATATCCTCGTCAATATGCTATTGGTTGGTATTATTTATGCGAATCTAATGAAATTCCAAAAGGTCATTTAAAACATTTTTATCTACTTGGACGAGAAATGGTAGCATTTCGAGGTGATGATGAACAAAGAGAAGTATCTGTCGTAGAAGCATATTGTGTTCACTTGGGTGCAAATCTAGGAGTTGGTGGACGTGTTGTGCCAGGTACAAATTGTATACAATGTCCTTTTCATTTATGGGAATTTAATGGAAAAGATGGTCGTTGTACAAAAATTCCATATATCGATGGAAAAATACCTGAAAAAGTAAAATAAAAGAAATGAATATTTTTTTCTTAAAAATAAATATAAGATCTTTTTATTAGGCTTGTCTTCAAGTATATCCAAGTGTAGAACGTTATGGTATGATTATGATTTGGTATCATCCTTTAAATGAACCCCCGCATTATGATGCTATATGTATAGATGAATTATTTGAAAAACATTTTGAATTTCGAGGTACTTATCATTATCCAAATATAAAAATGCATCTTCAAGAATTTACGGAAAATGCTGCTGATATACAACATTTTGGACCATTACATGGACAAATGTTAGTACCATGGACTGAATGGTTTGTTCCATTTGTTAATGTTGATCATATGCCATCATTTTCATTTGCTGAAGAACCATGGAAAATAATGTTTTATAATACAGCTATGTTAAAAATTTTTGGTAAACTATATGAATCAACAAAAGTTAGTGCATCAATTATATTTCATGGACCTGGTAGTTTAACATTATTTCGTTTTGATGGAAATTTTGGACGATTATATTTATTTCATACAAATACACCATGTGAATATACGAAATTAAATGTTACTTTTCGTGTATTTGCTGAAAAAAAAATTTCAAGACTTTTAAGTTGGTATATTGTGGGAAATTGGGTTGCTCAATGGCAACGAGATCTTTTTGTTTGGGAAAATAAAGTAAAAAAAAAAAACAAATGAGATTTTTTTCTATTAGAAGAAAAAAAACTTTTCTATTCAAGGTACACAGACGTGCACCATTTCTCGTGAAAAATGATGGTCCAGTTATGAAATTACGTCGTTGGTTTAATCAGTTTTATCTATCAAAAGAAGATAATGATAAGGATATTAATGTCAATAATTGGTAATTTAGTTTTTAAAATTTATTTTACTATCAATGAATATGTCGAATAAGTAATAACAACAAATACATTCTAGCAGAAGATTTATAGACAATATTCTTCATCAGTTTCGTATTTTTTTTTGTTTTTAGTACAAATAATTCTGTAATACTGTGGATATGATGTAAAATTCTCGTTTTATTGATATAAATATATACCGAATGCTTAGTTTTCTAATCTTTCTAGATTACTTTTTCTTGTTTCCTAAGAACATACAAAATCTGTTAAGGATTTTTTAGATTCAAGTTCATTTTTGATTTTTATCTTTTGTCCGATTTTAAACTGGATGTACCCTTAATTTACTTACAAATATTTACAGTAAACTTTGGATCTGAATATAGAAAATTCATAGTCAGTTTACAACATTTGTTTTCGTTTTTTTTTTTTTCATCTTTGATATCATATACATAAATACAGTCAAAACATTGTCATACGGCTGCAGATTTTAGTGTTGCTCTTGGCTTTATTTTTTTTTTTAATGTCAGATCTTATTGAAGACAAATCCGAGTCTGGAACCGAGACTATAAAAATGTGAATCCATAGCTGTCAATCATTGGATGATCTAAGTAGAACAACTATTATATTTTTATTGGACTATATCTTTTAATTGAACTCAACAATTCGTAATATTTCTATTTTGTTCATCCATAGTTGTAGAAGCAATTCGTTATTATTGAAAAATTTTTAAACCTTCTCGAAAATATTCACATACGTAAAAATATTAGGTTTGAATTGCCTTATCATTATGTTCGCACCTAAAACATTTTTCAAATAAGTCTTTTTTTGATTAACAACTGTCTTTTTTAAAAAAATTCAAAGTTTTATTGACAAATCAACAAAAAAATGAATTCAACGATTTAAAGATTATATTCATACACTGATAATCAGCCGTATCAGTAAATACAAAGTTTATGTAAGAAAAAAAAATGGAAGCTTTTATTATTAGAACAAAATATTATTTTAATTCGACGATTGAACTAATATGCGTTAACAAATTCAAGCCATATCTTTTTTTATTTATTAAATTACATATTTTCTAAGATTTTCGTGACAAACTCATCTAAGTTCTGTTAGACTCAATACGAGATATAGGAGGTATAACATTGTATATCATTTCGTTGCATTAAGATCTTCAAGATATAGAAAAATTATTTGCTATAGCACTATCTGTTTATTATCTCTTATATCTCAACATTGATAAGTTACATCTCGACTTATATGAATTTCCAAGAAAACATTTATAGAAAATATCAAATAAATTATTGAGGGAAATTTTAAAAAATTTTAAAAGAAAAGACTATTCTATTCAAATGCTAACTGCTTTGTGAAACGCAATCTAAAAGAAGGGTCGTCTCAGACGTTTTTAATATTGATAACGTCTCGTTGTAATACATAACGTACTTTTTTATTGTATTTTTGAAGGATTAAGTATAATGACGGTTCCAAACAGAGATGTCCATCGCGGCGCTGCCGCTGCCGCGATGGCGGTGGCGGCGCGGCAGCGGCGCGGTAGCGGTAGGTTTTTTAAAAAACCATCGCGGCAGCGGCAGGGTTTTTTTGGAGAACATTGAAAAACTGTATGAATTTAATAGAATTTCAGGATTTACAAATGAAACGCCCTGATATTGAATAAATCTGATGGACTAGTACCCATATCTCTGGTCAAATATAGTCACAGCAGTGAAATTAGAAACACTTTTTTGAAAATCGTCGCGGCAGCGGCGCGGCAGCGTTTCTTTTATAAGTCATCGCGGTGCGGCAGCGTCGCGGCAGCGTTTCTTTTATAAGTCATCGCGGTGCGGCAGCGTCGCGGCAACATTTTTTTATAAACCGTCGCGGCGCGGCAGCGGTGCGGCAGCTTTTTTTTCTAAGGCCGCGGCACGGCAGCGGCAGATTTTCAGCCGCGATGGACATCTCTGGTTCTAAAATAGATAGATGAAACAATTTTCTTGTAATTAGCAACAAGAGCTACATTGAGTTTCACATGTTAATCCGACATGAATTGCATCAACAACTTTTTTCTCTATGATAATTCATGGTTTTAGGTGAAATTTTGATTCTTCCTATGATCTATACATTTAATTAATTAACTAAGACTTAATCAACATCAACAAATTGTGCTTGAACATATACTATTACTAGACATAATAATAAATTTTCTTTGTATAACGAACTGAAAAATTTGACGAATATTTAATTCGACGACTTTAAAGTTTTGAGTTAATTTGACAATGAAATAATTTATCGATATTAGAAGTTCATTATTAAATATAAATTATTTATCTTTAGGTATACTAATTGAATTATTTATCATTCTTAGTATACAAATTAAAAAGAAGAAAAAAAACCAAAGTTTGGAAACGAGTGTTTTTCTTTTTACTTCAGTCGTAAAGACAATGGACTAAATTAATTTTCGTTAAATACATTACATGATTCATGGCATTAGGATTGAACAGTAATACCAATAGTAATATTAAAACTCGGCTGCTTAAATCAGAGGAAAAACCTGAGTATCTTCGCAAGAAAGATTGTCATAATTTTATTAAAAGTGCTCTTTGAGTTCATTCTTTTGTAAGCACAATCAACTCTTAGATTATGTAAAGTACAACATTATTATGAAGGAATATTTGATGTTGTTGTTTATTTTAATCACACGAAAAGAAAATATTACTTAATAAGCATCTATCTATTATTTGATCGTCACAGTGATTAGCAAAATGTAAAATAAAAATGATAAAACAATAGATATTCAATCTTTTTAAACACAATTGAAAATGTTGATCTAAATTTCATATCATATTTTTTTGAATTTTCATTAAAAGAAAAACCAATAAATACATAAACTGTTTTTACTTTGCACATCATATGTAATAATAATAGACTTCAGACTTTTTAAAAAATATTGTTCAATCATTTATAATGATGCTCGAAATTAATTAAATACATATTATAGAAAAAAACCAATGTCAAAATAAATTATTAAGTCTTACGAATTCTCTTCATTAAAACAAGAAAAACTAAATTCTATATGAAAAATATATTGATGCTTGAGCATAGAGTCAAATTATTCTGTATGAGAATCTCATCATACTGAGTCGTTTAGGGTTTTCTCAAGCAAATTTTGTTGGCAATGAGCTTCTATAATGTAATCATCTTTTCATAATGAACAGTAAACGCTTTTTTAGTTCCATAAGTAATAACAATCTTCATAATGTAAGCAATGAAAATTCTATTTCTCATACGCAAAGGAGAAAAAGCATGATGTTATGTGTACTGCGTCATAACACACAATCATGGAACATAAATACGAAGGAAATAAACTAACCGTACATATTTAGAGAAAAAAAAGTATTGTTAGACAACAGTAACATTTCATAGTTATTTTGGAGAAAATTAGTTTTATGTCGTAAAAAAGTTTTTATTGTAGAAATATAAGTGATTAATTGAACAAAATACATTATTGAAAAGAAGAAAAAGATCACCTGATGCAACGGAAAAACGATTGTAATTAAATAATTATCATTTACTAAAACAACTGAAAGTCTCTCAATAATGAACATCTCCGTAAATTGAGCAGTTTTGGCCAATAAGCTAGTTATATCAGTTGTTCATGATTTCAATCATCCTGAAAAGTAATATTTCGAAAACTATCTATTACTTTAACGAGTAGTGTCACATATCCAAAATTTTGAAGATGCGCCCACATCTCTCGCAGGAGATGCCGTATCTCCCGCAGGAGACGCGGAATCTCCTTTAGGAGACACGGCCATTTTCCACTGGAGATGTATCATCTCCTTTAGAGATGCACATCCCCCGCACCCACACTCACATCTCTCGCAGTAAATGACGCATCTCCCGCGCTAGACGTGGATGCATCTCCAAAATTTTGGATATGTGACACTGCTGAAAAAAGAAAAAATTTGTGATTACTTTTTACCTGTGTTCATGTCATTAAGAAAATTGGCTGTATTACGTAGTAGTTCTTCATGTTTTCATGCACAAACGAACATTTGTTAAATTATTTATTTAAATAAATAAAATATTAGAATATTTTTCATTTATTTGCTCGTTTATTACTAAAATCCATTTTATTGAAAATCATAGTTTTCTTCATTATTAACATTCGTGTGTTCTTACTTTTCGAAAATTTATAAAAAAAAAGAAACACAAGTGAAGATGAAAATAAAGACTCGTATAGATTAGTTGTCTAACATAATACTGAACTTCTAAATATTGTTTAAGGTATCAAAAAAAAGAAACTTTAATATTGATTGTCTTTAGAAATATGAACGATTTTCTCTTTTTAATTAATGTTTTTATGTCAGTGTTGTAAACTGTTGGTATCTGATACACTGATAATTTCTGTTGGTTGTCTTATTATATTTTCTTTTTTGATTGCATGTTCAATAAATAATAAAAATTTATTCCAAGCTCGTTCATAATCATCTGTAAACTTATAGTTGAACATTTCCAAATATTCTCGAACGGTCTCCAATATATATTTCTTCATTGTCTTTCAAGTAACAAAAAGAAAATGCAAAGAGAATTAATCAAAGGTTTTAAATTTAACGGAAAAAAAAAACCTACCATAAACGATTCATATTCAATAAGAAAAATATTCTCTGAAAGATCAAGAGATTGAATATCTTTTTTTACATGATTTTCATTAGTAATAATTGATATAAGTTTATCAAGTATTGATATAAGTTGAATACTATATTTACGTAAACCAATATGCCAGCTTACATCAGTTTTTAAACATGATTCACTTTGACTATAATCATAATTATTTCCTTCAACTTGAATTTTTGATATCCAAAATTGACGAAGTGATGGACTTTGATTAGTAGTTCTAAATATATCAAATATTATTATTTCTGCATTTCTATTGTTCCTGTTCTTTACTTTATAAGAACATCTTGAGCAAATTTCTGAAGATTATGAGTTTTAATAATATTCCATGATTGTGTTAAATATAAAACATCAATTGAATTGAGAACATTTTCAGTGTTAATTTGATTTATTGATGAATAAAAACAACCCATAGGTATACTCCTGTTAACTTGATATCCGATAAAAATGACGTTACTTTACGTTTTCTTCTGTTTTTCTAACGTTATCATTGAAAATGAGACTTCTTATTAATAAAATTACTTCTTTTTTTCTCTTCTTTCTTTTCCCTTGGCAAAAGTCTTCTACGCTTCAGAATATTAATAATCTAAGATTTTCTATTCTTCGTCACAACTCTTTGCTAATTTTAATATATACCTCTAGTCTTTTATTTCATATTTTAAGAGCGTGTCTTTTTATCTTACAACTTATAAAGCAACGTAAAAGAAAATAATTATTTTAATATTAGAAGAAAAATAACACTACCTAATAATCTGGAAATCAGTATTACTTATTAAACTACTGCTTAACGATACTTTTAGTAATAGACGAATTGTTGAAACAAATAAAATGCTATTTTTTTTAAATGATATCCATGAGTGATTTCGACTAGTGATGGATCTAACATTTTGGCAAATAGAATGTTCAAGCAGAAAGTGAGACAATTGTAACCAAAAACTATGTTTTAAAATCCATGAGAGGCTCTATTTGGTTCATTTTTAATTTTTTTTTTGTTCAGAAAACCTGAAAAAAAATTGAAAATAGATGAATTATCGCTTCTTCCTGCGATTCACTATTGATTTTAATGACAATAAAAACAAGCAACATCGTAACTTTCCTTTTATTGGTGTACTACATCATGGGTGACTGTTTTTGAGTTCTAAATATGTAGAATAAGTTTGTAGTGTTTTTCGACCCTAATAAATTTCGTTCAGTTTGTATTGCTGCTGTGAAACGAATTGTCAAATTTGAAGTTACTATGATACATAAATGAAAATGTCATTTGATAATCATTGTGATGAAAACTGAACTTAATCTTTCAATGGCAGAAAAATGTTCGGTTTCTATCAGAAACGTGTTTTTAGAAAACAGTATCGATTACTTCAGATCACTCTTACGACAGAAATTGAAATATTCACAAGAGAAAAATCATTCATTCATTCATTTCTACTTTGATAAGCAGACGTCAAAACGACTTAAAGAAATTTCAATTATATTGTTTTTTCACTCTAGAAAAAATTCTAGTAGAAATGGATTCTATTCAGAAGACATGTAAATTATTCAAGTGAAAATCATTCGAGGATGATGAAGAGGAGGGGTCGGGAGAGATTATCCTAAGCATGTCTGTACAGGGGTAAAATCTTTCTGACAATGCATGTAAAAAGGACTCAAAGCCTTCTATCTCGATACTGAGCACATTGAGATACTTCTCTAGTTTTACTACTACCATAATTGTATGTGACTATTCTCTTTTATTCATCTGATTCTCTCTAATGGAATGTTCTTTTTCTGTTAGGATTTTCTTCTTTTGCGTATTTTTTTCGTTAGGTGTAGTCCAACCTTGTTGTCCATCGTTGATAGATTTTTTTGTCTTCAATTCAAATATCCGTGCAAGAATAGTGAGTGATAAATTTATAATTATATGTTTATTATTCGATATATAGAACGATAATATTTGATAAATTGAGGATCTTTGAACTTTCTTACTTTTATTTTTTGATAATCGAGAAAATTTTAAGTGATATTTATTTAGTTTTGTTTTAATATCATAATAAACAGTATAGCAAACCAAACATATATCTCCAGTAAACGTATTAAGTTCAAAGTAACCATGTACTAAGATAGTTTCCACCAAGTTACCTAAAATGGTATCCTGCTGACCGTATGTCATAGGGTCTTGATCGGATACTCTGCTCTGAAATGTCTCAGAGTATAGATACTTACTATATACTCGTTTGAGTACTTGTCCTGTCACTATAGCATCGTATGCAATATTTTTCAGCAAATGAACCGACTGAACATGCACAAGTGCATTTGAGTCAAGTGCTAAAAATCACTCAGAAGTTTCTGTTACATACTGATGATAGGGTACCCTTTCAACTACTTCGTACTAAGTAAATTCACTAAGAATTGAGAATAAGAAATAATATATCATTTAAACTCTATTTTTCTATCAGAAAGAGAAGAATATCCTTCAATAATGATGATCTGAACTTTTGATCGAAGTCTCTTTATATGAGGAAATATAAAAAGAAATAATTAATATTTTAAAGAGAATACAAAAAGAAAATATAGTTAAATATTTAAATATGTCATATAAAAATAAAAGTTACCAATCTAATGTATCAGCAAGCTTATCTTTATCTTCTTGAGAAAGATAAAATCGACTGTACCAACGACGCATTTTTAAAATAGGACCATCATTTTTTACAAGAAATGGTGCACGTTTATGTATCTAAATAACATGAAAAAAAAACCACGGTCTTTTTTTCCGATAAACTAATAAAAAAGAACTTCATTTTTTCCTACTTTATTTTCCCAAACATCAATATCTCTTTGCCATTGTACAATCCAATTTCCAATAACATACCAACTTAATAATCTCGGTATTTTTCTTTCAACATAAGCTCGAAATTCAACATCTAATTCAGTATAATTTGTTGGTGTATGTGTATGAAATAAATAAATTCTTCCAAATTCTCCATCAAAACGAAATAATGTTATTCCACCAGGTCCAAAGAATGTTATCGATGCATCAACTTTAGTTGATTCATATTGTTTACCAAAAATTGTTAACATAGCTGTATCATAAAAATAAGCAATATGAGGTTGAGTTGCAAATTCTAGTGATGCTGTATGATGAACAAATAATAATGGTATACGAATATTGCTCCATGGAATAAACATTTGTCCATGTAATGGTTGAAAATGTTGAACATCAGCTGCATTTTCAGCAAATTCTTGTAAATGCATGTGAATATTTGGATAACTATAAGCACCACGAAAATCAAAACGATCCGTCAGTAATTCATCTATACAAATAGCATCATAATGCGGTGGTTCATTTAAAGGATGGTACCAAATCATAACCATTCCATGACGTTCAACACATGGATATGAATGCATTTTAGCCTAAGAAAATGAATAATACATTTTGTCAATAACAAATAAATGATTCTCTCTACTTTATCAGGTATTTTTCCATCGATATATGGAATTTTTGTACAACGACCATCTTTTCCATTAAATTCCCATAAATGAAAAGGACATTGTATACAATTAGTACCGGGCATAACTCGTCCACCAACAGCTAAATGAGCACCCATATGTATACAAAATGCTTCTAAGACATAAACTTGACTATGTTCATCATCTGATCGAAAAATAACCATTTCTCGACCAAATGCAAAACCTTGTTTAACTTGTCCTCGTTTAGGTATATCATTGGAATTACAAATACGATACCAACCACATGGATATTGACGAGGATATGTTAAACTTCGATCAATACCTCGGCGAGGTTTTCGAACTTGTCTTTTTGTTGCATTCGATCGAGGGATATATAGATAAATTAGAATAATAATCGGCAAAAATAACCACCAAGTGGAGACTAGAATTTCCATAATAGTAAACATCTCAAGTCTTTCTAAAATGATTCTTTAATAGAACATCTATAATATATAGTTCGAGATATTATTAATCACAAATTTCATATTGAAATATAAGTATTCAGATTTACCTTCATATATTCAACAAAATTATTTTCAAAATAATGTCTAGCTATTTCTATTTCTTTTTTTTTCTTTAAACACATAAATCGAAATTGTTGTTGATCATTACCTGCATCAATAAAATCGAATCAACAATTTATTCTTTTCAAAATCACTTTCATTGTTATTAGAATAGATTATCAATTATTGTACAACTTATACAGTAAAAAAAGAAACAGAATGAATCAAATAGGATGATAAATCTTTTGTTTTTTTGCTCTATATTTAAATTTTGACGAATCAAAGGTAATAAAAAAAGTATCGTTCGATAAAATGCTGACGTTGATAATAATATAAGTAAATATATCTTGATGAAACAAAGTCCACCTGTCATTCTCTATTTATATTTGCTTTACTCATTGTTTTTCTTTATAATTCTTGAAGTTATATAATTTTTTGTGCTACTTGTCTTCAACATATTCTTACATACAAGCATCATAATTTAAAATTGTCTCATTTTTTTCTGTCACATTTATCTATAATCAAGGTTAATATATGGGTTTTTGTTCATCTGTGAATTTTGGCTTATACTTATCATATGATTTATTAATCGTAAAAAGTTTTGCACTAACTAGTGAAAAGTTTTAATTGACTCATGTCTATGTGCTCGTTTATAGGACAGAATATGCCACAATTTTCGAAGAATAAATCAGATATGTAACTCACATAACATATTAAACAATAGTTTGTTTCAAACATATTTATGAAACAAAGGTAAAAGGTATGATCTTTGACCTATAGACAAATAGTATACTTTGAGCAAATTTTGTATGAAATACAAAATTATGTTATTTTCTTCTTGCTACAGCTAGCGGCGTAACCAGAGTTTTGGCGATGGTAGGGCTCAGCAACGCTTAAATATCCGGTGGTAGGGCTCAGGTTACTGAGGACTGTGGGGGGGGAGGGGAGGGCTTGTGAAAGAATTCAGCTGACGATGCTAACACCGGTGGTAGGGCTGAAAGGTCGGGTGGTAGGGCTGAGCCCCCCTGGCCCTACCTTGGTTACGCCACTAGCTACAGCTTTTTTGTCAATCATGATAGAATTAATAATAATAATATTCATAAGCTTCATCTTTTTTTTGGTATAAAAATGTTTTGAAACGATTTAATATATGATTGATATGTCTAAACAATATTACACTAATTCGCATTTAAGGCTTATGTTAGAATATAAAAAAAAACAAAATAAAATAACATTAATCGCCATTCTTGAACTATTTTTTTCTTGCTTGACTTTCAAAACAACTGTCACATGATTAGAGTTTATAAGATAACGCGCAAATAGAAACGAGTGTTACACAGATGTACTCGTTGTTTTTTATTTTCATCGAGCTGATAAGTTTTTATGTAATTATTTTTTTTTTTTTTTATTTTCTAAAATTGTCTCATAAGATGATTAACTTTTTTGTCGACCACAATCTGCACAGAGTATTGAAGTCTAGAATGAAAAATTTGACTCCTCTTCTCCTAACGAACAGAGAGTAGAATCCAAACACCGAAGTTTACTATATTTTTGATCAAATTCTTTTTTGAGCAAGACTTTTTTAATAAAAAAATAACTATTTGTATTGTACTGTATATAACTCCATATTACATCAGATACTATTCAACTTGGTTGCATATCATACTCTTGAAAAAATTAGAACTCAAGGAAAATAATCTAGTTACTTAGCTGTTCGCTGTATCCTGTCCCTACAGATATGGAAGATATGTTGGCAAGGGTACGTCACTGATGGTAAAACATGCTGTAGTAAAGCCTCCTCTTCTTTTTATCGAAGAACTTGAGGACAGCTAATCAATGCCTGTCTTTCATCGTACACTATGGTAGATACCTTATTGTGGTCACTTCCTTCTTATGAAATATGGCTATATTTAAGATAACTGTTCATGACGCTTCTTTCTCACTCACTGTAATATATCACATTTAACATCTGTCATGATCAATACACTTTAAAAATAAATGGAAATTCATAAACAAAAACATGTTAATGAATTCTCTCTTTCACAATGGCTAAAGCTCTATTGTGCTTCACATTTTTCTATCTCGCTGGAATTGCACTTACAGATTTTTTTAATATTTGTACATATTTTGATAATATCTTTTGACATATGTAAAATACAACAATAGTAATGAGAAAAGATATTTTCTTACTTAACAAGCGATACAAAAGTCTTGGCAAAAATATCAACCTATGTTAGACCATATTGTTAGTTTCTAAAACAATCAAATTTTTTTGTTGGAAATAGCAAAGTCTGAACTACAAATTGTATACCCGACATGTTTTTTTTGAACGAATCTAGGAAGTAGGGCAAATCATGTATCGAACACGTCAAAAAAGTTCTTTCAACTGCACCTTCGAGCAACATCATTTTCTGTTTTTTTTTTTTTCATTTTTTTATATGAAAATCAAAATGAAAACTCACGTTTAATGATGATATTTGTAGCATAAAGAATGCTCTTTTCAATGGTGTATTCGAAGTTAAATTTACTCTTGATCTCTTTAGAAGAATAAAGCTCTTTCTGAATGACACTGCATAATTTAGCCTTTCTCACTAACTGACCATTTTTTAACAATATACGAAGGTTTTTGAATTTTTTTTTCGGTTATTTTTCTAGAATTTGATGTATTTCTAGCAAATAACATACAAAGATTTCAATTCACACATAGCTTCTAAAGATTGTGATTAATCTTCTTTCAAATGAATAGTTCTTTCAAAAGACTCTATTTGACGAAAATTTCCATTTTCTAGTTTTTTGTTAGTTAAAGAGTCAAAAGCTAATCTTAAAAAAAAAACGAGTAGAGCTGATATCGATAGAATTTTCAATGTGCCACATTTTGGTGTATTTTTTGTTAGAAGTCGATCCATGTAGTTCAAGATAATGGAACGGCAGAAACTTTTCACGTTGAAAAAACGCTGCAACAAATTTTTGAGAAGTGTTTAACTTTTAGCTTCTCTTGCTTCGTAGATTCGTCTCAAAAAAATAAGCTGTTTACAAAATTTGTAGTTTAGACTTTGCTCTTTCCAACAAAAAAAAATTGATTGTTTTAGAAACTGGCAATATGGTCTAACATAGGTTGATATTTTTGCCAAGACTTTTGCATCGCATGTTAGTTCATCAGATAGGATCTGCGAAAAAAACAAGCGATAAGCTATAGTGTGGTCTCATGAACTATCAGAATTTTATAGATGTGTTGTAGTGGAAGTCATTATTCTATATTTTAATAGAATGACGCTATGGAGCCGATTAATCAGTAATTGAGTTCAAGTCAGTAAATAAAAAAATATTCTATTCAATATAATGTATCAGTTGTATGTCAATATCCATTAAGTGTAAATATTGAATAGCAAAACTACATATATTGACTTATCCGTGATTCGAATTTTTAGTTGTTTTTTTTTTAGAAAGTGTCGAAAAACAATACAACCATAACAGCACACATCGACAGATGATGAAAAAATCATTAATTTCAACTGATGAATAATAAAAAGAAGACAAATTACAATAATTGGCGAGAATTGTAATATTAATTGGTTGTTTTTATTATCTGTTTCTTGTTTTTCTTCCCTACCGATATGGACATATCAGATTTATAACATGACTATGAATATTCTCTCTTTGATTATTGTCATTCTGCTCTTTTTTTATGTTTTTCAATTTCATCCCATTTTGTGTTATATATTTTGTTGGATTGTGTTAAGAGTCTGACGTAAAAATAAAATAACAATGCAAAGAAAATATCCTTATTGTCCTAAAATAAAAACTACACGTAATTCATAAGAACCAAGCAAAAAAACTCAATAAGAGTCTTCTCTGAAGAAACATGTTTGCCTCCTTAGACAAAATCTAGTCTACATAGTTTTTGTCAAAAAGCCAATGTCCATTTTTTCAGGCAAGAATTTTGCTTAATCGCAATCAAGAAAAATAAAAATGTGGAAAGAATAGGTTCAAGAATGTTTGTTAGTGACGAGTGTTACACTGCTGACAAAAAAACGAGTATTTCAAGTAAATTTTAATCAAAAGAAGTCTTTTATGATGTCATAAAACAAACATTTATTCTCATTTGCGTTAATTTGAATTTCAGAAATAGACTTTGCTAAATGACTTGAAAGACTATAATTAATGTTCAATTCATAAGAAATCATTTATAATATTTGTTTTTCACTTCAACAAAATTATAAAGAAAGTAGTTTTTCATAACCATAATTTATATTGAAACGAGAAGAAAAAGCTCCAATGAGATACGTTTCTTTTTATTCGAGATTTTACTATATATTGTATAGTTTCATAATCCCAATCGGTGATTAATTATCATCCATTTAAAGCAACATTTTCATCAAAATATTGATTTAACCACATCGTTTTTATATACTTAATTAATATTCAATAATCAATACACAACAAAACTATTTTGTCATACATACCAATTATTTTCTATTCTGTTCTAAATATCATATTAGTATATTTATGAATATATTCATTGATTTCATTAATAATCAATAGCTGACTGTTTTACTCGTTGCGCTAAAAAGTATTGATTTTCGTAATACTTTTTTAAAATGCTATTTGTATGTGTGGTTATTATTATTCATTGACCTTGAGGTGAGCGATAAATATAGATTGCAATAATTGATTCGGCATTGCTATAAATCTGATAAAACATAGAAGAAGCAAATAAAAATCTGTTTCAATTCACACGATCGATAGAAAAAAAAAAAAGACAAAATAACTTATCTGTTTGGTTACTCGATCACCCTACAACCAAAAACAGTGCTTAAGCCTCTCCATATTGTAATGTATAGTTCTAATCATATGTTCTTTTTTTGTGCACACAAATGAAAGCAAAAAGAAAAACATTAATACCAGTCGATTGACGACAATTGGTTGAAAATATATCTCTGTTAATACTTTCTTTCGTTTTGATCAGAGAGTGCCAAACATTCGTTTTCTTTCTATTATCAAAGTATTATTATTTTCTTTATCTTTTTTTCGAAAACATAGATGGGTTGTTCATCATTACTGAATTCTATTTGTCTTTCTTTATTTTAGATTTCACGTTATTTTCAGAATACGAGATAGATTTAAAGTTTTTTTTTAACCACTTAACAAAACGATGCGTTTAAATAAGTCACTTTTTATTTTATTTTTGGTATTATATTTTATTGCCGGTCTTTCCCTGCTCATTACCGGAAGTGTTGCTCATCGACATGCTTTACAATGTAAGTTTTCATTTATTTAAAAAAATGATTTCATTTTTATAACGATTTGTTTTAGTTGCCGAAATTACGGGTAGTTCGATTATGTCTGGTGCTGGTTTTATTATTGCTTTAGGTGTTTTTATTATTATCTTATCAGTGCTTGGTAAATCACTTTCGTTTCATATCTGAAAAAAAAAAGTATGATTAAATATAATATTTTCTTTTGTCATATTAGGTTTTCTTGGAGCATGTGGAAATCGTTTAGGATTATTACAACTTTTTATTGGTTCATTAGCTGTAATCTTATTACTTCAATTCATCGCTGTTATTGTTGGATTTACACTTCGTAATAAGGCTGATAGTACATTAAAAAATAAATTATTTAGTTCAATGAAACTATATGCAACAGAAAATGCTGAAGTTGTTATAGAATGGAATCGTCTTCAACAACAATGGTCATGTTGTGGTGTTGAAAATTCGTCAGATTGGACAGAAACAACGACACTTAAGAAAGTACCAGATTCATGTTGTCTTAAAATTGATTGTCAACCAGTAAATAATATCATTTATTTTGAACAAGGTTGTTATCAAGCAGCTCGTAGTTTATTCTTTCGATATTCTAAAGCATTAGGTGGAGTTTCACTCTTCTTCTTCTTTATTGAAATTGCTGGAATGATATTGGGTATTATTCTTTTACGAGATTTGAAGAATAATTATGGAAGTGTTTAAAAACAACAAGACAATTGATTTAAACATTTATTTTTCTTCCTTTAGCAGTATTGTTCGTTGTTTGGCTTTTTTTTCGTCTCTTAAAAAAGAAACTTTTTTTTAAAAATTATATTTATTGAAATTGTTCTAATTGAGATTTTAATGGAATAATATTTTCATTTTGATCACTCATTTCTATTGAATCAATATCAATTGTTGGTTCATTTGGTTGAGCAAAATGATAATAAATTATAAGAGTACTTATTATCATAAAGCTAAAAAGAAATATTTCACCAAGTATAATAGTTAACACAGCAATACTTATTGTATTCATTTATTTAATTATCAATAACGCGCTCATTTTATTCGATCAACTATTCAATGAATTAAACAAAAACAAAATTTTTGTAAATATTGATTAATGATTAAAATAAAAAGCAAATATTTGATATAATTTTGTTTTGTTTTAGTAGTGATAATTTAGAATAATATTTGAAGATTTTGATATAAAGTTGCAAGATAATGATGTAAAAAAAAAGAAAGAAAGAAAGGCTTAATGATTGGTCTACTTTTTTATTTTTATTATTATTCTACGATATCATTTAAATGAATACTTATCACATCACATTATTTTACATGATATAGTTCATTTTATGAATAAAGACGTTATCAGAAAAGAAAAAAGTACTAAAATCATTTCAAGGATATAAATGCTTTCTTAACAAACTGAAGATTATTTATGATAATAATGTTCTACTTTCTTTTATTGTATAATAAAAAAGAGAGAATAGAAATGTGTAGGATAAAAACCTTTGTTTTATAGGCTTTACCCCTATCTAAGAAATATCTTCTTACATTAACCCTATTCTACTCTAAAAGGTACGGCTGTCTTGCATAGTTCTAATAGAAAAAGCAATCTATCGTTTTGTATTAAATATTGTTTCGATCTTAATTGCAAGTCATGACAGATATTTCTATTTTTCAAGTTGTGAAAAACGAGAGTTATTAAAAGTTCTTGTCGATTATCTCTTGTTCAACTCATACTGTGATATATAACAAATGAAGATTTTTCTCTTTTTTTATCAACTCACAAATGTTGAGAACTGTTGGCAAAAATCTTATGCTGTTCTTGTATAATTGCGAGATTTTATATTCAACTTTGTTAAAATTTCATTCAATTCAGAATTTGAATTATTCAACGAATATAATTTTTCTTATGAATAGAATTATTCACTTTCAGTTGATTTACAATATGTTGTTTTTTTTCTTATATAATTTCTTTCTTTGATTGTTTTCTTTTTATATATAAAAACGAAATTTTTTAATTAAAAAAAAAAGTATAATCGAATAGAAATTATTCATCAAAAACTACTAAAATACAAGATTTATATAACCTATTGAAATATAAACAATGTTAAAATAATTAATTTTAATGATTTATTTAAAAAAATTCCATTTCATAACTTCTATATGACTTTTAAAAAAATAACGACCAAAAAAACATTGCTTTTCATAATATAGATACTTAGTGCCTGGAGCTCCTCTGAAGGTTGATTTCATCCACTCGAAGTTGTCAATCGCCTCTCCAGACGCACAAAAAATCTGAAAACATTGCAAAAAACTCAACTTAGTTTCTATTTTACTACGATATTATCAAATTAAAATGAAATAACATATCCGCATTAATCTTTCTTTTTTTTTTTCATAGCAGAAAAACAAAACAAACCAAAAATTTTCCATATTTATTCTCCAGAAAGCCAATCAATTATTGTATACCAAACTCGTTCCCATCCGTTTCTTTTAGGTTTTGGATAAATATAAATAAAAGCATAATAAAGTGTAAAACCAATAATAAATAATATCAATAAACGAATTAA
Source organism: Rotaria sp. Silwood1 (assembly GCA_905250075.1). Taxonomy (NCBI): domain Eukaryota; kingdom Metazoa; phylum Rotifera; class Eurotatoria; order Philodinida; family Philodinidae; genus Rotaria; species Rotaria sp. Silwood1. The sequence continues at coordinate 4,081,352 of CAJNOP010000009.1, read as the reverse complement.
AATAAGAAGAGTTGAAAATGACAAAGATTGTAATCGTTGATGATGATGATTAGAAGGTATTGCTGTACGTCGTTTTCGAAAAGCAGCTGTACTTGTTGATTTAATCAATTGATCATGTTGGATTAAACTACTATTGTGATTATTTCGATGATGATGACACTCTGGTTGATTATTGATTAACAAATGTGAATCATCAATTTGTTGAGAACAATCAGACGAACGAACACTGTCAATGTGATGACGATGAAAACATGATGTACAATGTTTATTCATTAAACTAACAAATAATGAAAATGAAACAATTCAATGAATAATATTTTTATTTTTAGCGCTTTGCTATTTAATGCATGCGCCAAATAAATTAATGTATTTTTTTTCTTTCTTTATTAATTTTTAACTAATTATCGAAACAATATGTTCATGATTAATTTAATATTATATATCTATCAAAATTGAACATGTTCATTATAATTTCAAGACTTTTTATTGATTTTATGATAATGAAATTCTAATATCATGTTACTATATTGATTCTTTTTCTTTTTTTCAAAAGTCATAAAAATAGAAGGACAAAATGGATATAACCGTAGATGTATGAAAAGTAAATTCACATCATGTCTTCTTTTTGCGTAGTTTATGCATTATATTTGATTGATTAATAAAGAAAGTTACTTAGCGTGATACAGTCTCTCGTATGGATAATTAAAGAAAATCGTACAAGTGTCGAGTAGACAAATGAGATGGTACTCTTATTATTCTCTTTATGTAAACATACAAGTTGTCGTTGTTCATACATTGGTTCATAGATGAATAAATGAAAGTTGATTATGAATATTTGAACAACTAGTCGAATCTCTTCATATGTGTAAGTGCAAATAGGCAAGCGAAAAAAAAAAAACAACGAAAAGAAAAAAAAAAAAGAAAAGATGATGTAAAATTACAAGTGCAAGTTACTATTGTTGGCGTCCTAGAATTTCACTTTTTCTCAATAATTCGTTTAAAAGAAAGAGAAAAGAACACGTAATATTCTTTCTCAGGTTGCATCATTGTGAAGGCTGATGATTGTTCATTATCAGGTAGGTTCAACATTTATACGAAGCGTGTGCGAAAGAGAGAAAGAGAATTCGTTTTTATGTAAATATATACATAATTCTTTTTTCGTTAGTCATCATCATCATCATCACAAGAGTTTTGTGTCTCAAGTAATGTTTGCTTGTGTGATGTAGAATAAAATCACATATACTTTTTTTTTCTTCTTTTCTCTCTCGCTTTTTTTTTAAAGACTATGCGCGAATGTGTTTATTAAATATACAAGAACAAGTTCTAAGAATAGATGACACTTATTTATCCATTGAAGACTTAATATGATAGAATATAATCAATTTTGATTCAAAAGATAAGTGAAACCAGTGATTTATGTTTTTTTGTATTATTCTCTTTTGATGTGTTGATGTCAACAGCAGGTAGTCTTCCGTTGATTTTCATCATCATTTTCATTGTATATAAAAACCGCAGGCAACAACGCCTTTTTTCCTTTTCTTTCCATTTCTTTTATATATCGGCTTTATTTTTTTAAGAATATGTTGTTCTTCTTTTTTTTTTTTTTTTTTTTACCGTATGCTTCGTTTGTTGCATCTTACAAATACTCATACACATCCCATCATCGATCTCATCAGACGCAAGTTAGAGAGAGAACATATACGTTCGACAAAAAAAAAGAATAAGAAAGGCTTGAAATTGTATTCTCTCTCGCTCTCCTTTTGTGTGCATCGAAAGAAAGCAGAAAGAATTTCGATTCTTTCACTCATACATACATCTAAAATTATTCTGTGTCCGTTTCACTTCATCTATGTTAATGTAAAAAAACAAGAATAGAAGAAACAAAGACGTAAAGCCGTTAGCTCATCTGACCATCGTGAGAAAAAGGTAGCGTGTGTACGTGCTTGTTTAAACCTAGAACTAGCTCAAATAATTGATTTCATGCAATCATGCCTTATAGATATTTCCGATAGTGTGAGCTTTTTTTCTGTTGTTACCTTTTTTTTGTTCTATTTTTTTTCTTCATTCTCGTCATCTTACTCTCGTATTGCTTGCTAATGTTTCCGACGAGAATGACAAAAACGGGTGCAATAATTGCTTCTCGATGCGTGTGTGTGAGCATTTAGAAAAACTCAAGGTCATTTTTTTTTTCTTACGACTTTCTTTTCCCTCGCTCTCTGTTCAGCAAATGATTATGTAGAAATAAAGACACGCTAGAGCTTTGTGACATTACGTTTGTAGATTTGATTCATGTTAAGTAACTTATTTAAATGATTTGGTAAGTTGCTATTTCTTGATTTTGCATGATACTTCATTCGTCAACAACAAGAAAAAAAAAGAAACTTGACATCATGTGAGAGAGGTGAGAATCAAATTACTTCATTAATCTGTCCTTGAAGAAAAAAAAAAAAAAAAAAAGAGAAACTTGTTCAATTCACATATGCGTAAAATTCAAGCTAGTGGTACTGCCTGTCATTCATCAAATGAGATCGACAAAGAAAAAAAAAAAAAAAAAAAGAAAAAAAAAACATATTATGACATGAAGACAGAAACGTATTCATCCTTGAACAAAAGAAAGAATCTAATAAAATTGAAAAAGCAATTTAACTCTTGAAAAACAGCAGGCGAATGCAAGTATAGCTATGTAACGATATTTACAAAATATTTTTCCGTCCTATTAAAACTAAGGAAAAATAAGTTTTCTTCTCTTTCTTTTTTTTTTCTTGAGTGATTAACTAATTGAAAAAAAGAAAAAAACCTTTCATTGTAGACAAAATTGTACATCGTCGATGACACAGTATCCAATCCAACGAAATGTTTATACGTTGGTACCATCAAATAGTTCAATGAATAAAACAATTGAAACAACAAATGTTTTAACAGCACATAATACAAATACACCATCACGTATATCAACTACAACATTCAATATTTTTGATGATAGTTTAACAAATCTTTCATGGTTACATGATATTAATATATTAAAACGAACTATTCCAACAATAAATTTATCATCAACTTGTTCATCATCATCATCAAATAGTTCAGGAAATAATGCAATTAGTAACAAACGTAAAGAACAAACATTATCTAACACTTCTATATCTTTATCTTCATCAAATATTGGTGCTGTTTATCCTAATGATATTGATGATAACAATGAGTTAATATTAAATAATGATGATGATGATGATGAACATTGGAAAATCTATAAAACAAATCCTCAAGCAAAACCGGTTTATTCATATTCTCAACTTATTTTTTTGGCTATGCGACAATCAGGTCATGAAAAAATGACATTACAAATGATTTATGAGTGGGTTGCAGATAATTTTCCTTATTTTAAAAAAATGGAACCAACTTGGCAGGTATTTTTAAATTATATTCATGAATTATTAAATACTTATATATAGATGAAAAAAATTTTATTTTTTCGAAAAAAAAAACATGATAAGAAAAACACTTCAGTTATTTTATTTAATGAAAAATGTTAGTGAAATGAAAAAAAAAAAAGAAAAGAAAATGCGGAAATGATTAATATTCACCCTACAGGAAATAAGAACAGTATTCGTTTCCTTTGACCTTGTCTAACTTCCTTATAAATTTTTTTCTTTCCTATCTGATTAAAAAAGAACATAAAGAAATATTTAATTATTTATATTATATGATTATCTGAAAATTTTTTGTAGAACTCCATTCGTCATAATTTATCGTTGAACAAATATTTTGTTAAAGTTCCACGTACAAAAAAAGAAGCCGGAGGTAAAGGTGGATTTTGGAAATTATCATCAGATTATGAACGACAACATTCACAAAATAAAATTTCAATAAATAATCAACAAGATCGACAAATAAATCCACCACAAAATAAACGTACACGTACATCAAAACGATCAACAAATATTTCTGATAATACAACACAATTAAATAATGGTACTAAAACTGAATCATGGATTGATTCAATTCTTCCATGTATTTCATCAAAAAATCAGTTACCTCTTCAATGTCATACAACAAATATTGATCGTCCATCATCATATATACGAATGCCAAGTAGTTTTCTTTCTCCAATATCATCACCAGATTCATTAGCAGTTCCACCATTTTATCATCATCATCAACAACAACAACAACAACAACAAATAAGTGATTTTTCATCTGTTTCAACTCCATCACCATCAAATTCACCATCATCAATGTCATCAGCTATAGCAAAACAAAATATTATTTCAACAAAATTAGATGATACAGATATGCTTTTATTAGATTCAGTTACATTTGATTGGGATGCTTATTTATGTGAAACACCAAATGATATTGATGTTCAACCACTTTTATCAACAAAAACTGAACAAGATTTATTTAATGATTTTAATGCAGCATTAACAGACTTAACGTATTCAGCTGAAGCAGCAGCAGCCGGTGGAGATTCAAGTGCATTTGATGGTTTTGATTATCCAACTAAACAGTCAACATTCAATTCGTTGTTTGACGATGATGTACAACAACAACAGCAACAATCTCTTACTATAAAAGGTCGTGGAATAAAACGACCATCATGGTGGCTTTCAAATGAAAGTGTAACTCCAACAAAGTTACCGTCACTTGAAACAGCATTTGATTTAAAATTATCTAAATAATCACAAAAGAAAAGGTTTGTTTATTGTATATAAATGTTTGTGTAGGGTCTTCCTTTTTACTTCTTGTCTGTGGAATGTTTGTTTTTTCTTTGCTTTTTTTTTTCTTCCGTCCAGTATTATTTCCTTGATGTTTTTTATTTGTGCATGTTTGAAGCATTTCTCTTTGAAAATTATCTGTGTGACACACACCATTTGCAATTATTCCATCCACAAAATAATATTATAATTAGTTTGAATATTCTTATCTTTTTTTTTTTTTTTCTTGTATTTATCACTGTGATTTTAAACAGTTTCAACCGTCCATTATTATCATTTTCTGTGTGCGTGTGCGTGTATTTTGTTTCGTTTTGCAAGATTAAAATTATATTGAAAAAAATAATAATAAAAAAATAAGTTGTTATTTCTTTTCTTTTTATATAGTCTTCATTTAAAATCACCAAAAAGAAAAAAAGGAATCACAAAAGAAAAAGCAAAGTGTCATAAAAAGGAGAAAAAAAATAATGTTTGTTAAATAAATGACGAGATTAAGAATTATTAAAGCATAAAAAATTATCTTGATGCAATGAAGTGTATTGAAGTAGAAAGTAATGGTAAGGAAATTTATGAAATCAATTGAAAATGGAAAAAATTCAGGATCGTAACGTTGGTTTTTCTCAAAAAAATACCATCAGAAATCTTCTATTCCCCTCTCAATTAACTTTTACTTTTAATAAGTTACAAAGATCGAGCATGAAATTTTTTAGGTTTCTGTGCATTTATTCTGACTTTTATTGAATGAAAAAAGTTTTTCTTTTGAAAGATGAAAAATCTAATAGACGCCAATCACTGAGTAGATGCTTAGGATAATAATTACCCATTTCATAATAACTGTTTGAATAGTATTCGGTTAGTTGGAAGATTAGCTACATTTCTTCTCGTTAAACTCTTTTTGTGTATCTCACTGCATGTATGTTTTAATCGTTTAAACAATGTCAGTTTTAAGTGAAAACTGTCAGCCATGTTCACTAACTGTGTTTAGTTCTTGCATTTTCTTTTTTTGTTAAGGATCGCATCACAAAAACAATCCTTATTTAATAGCATGTACTAAAATCAGAAATTGCAGTATTATCTAGCATATTCTGCAATGATATATAAAATCGACTTTCTTTTAGTTGACATCGATATAGTTAAAATTAAATTGGTAGAAAAATCATTAAAATCTTGCATCCATGATTTGAATCAAACGTCGATGATATGGATATTGGAACAACCATATTTTTTTTTTGCAAATCTAATATGAAACTTGTTAGTGCAGATGAGTGCAGTTTTTTCATGTTTCAGATAATTAACATAATAATCATGCTCATTGATAATTTTTCTTTTAATTATTCATGATAAAAATAAGTATGATAGTTATGAATGTCATATCACATAGACAATATCTGTTATTTTTCTTGGATCAAGTTTTTTAAATCTATATGATTTTTTTTTGGAAAGATCGCTGATGTTCTAAAGATTATTTTCATTGAAACATTAAAAGAAATTAATAATTTTAGAAGTATTATAAAAGGTCATATCAATCAACTTCAGTAGATGTTTTGTATCATTTTTTCAAAAAAAAAATTATAATCCAATAAATGAAAGTATTGAAATCCACAGTCATCAAACGTAGTATCGAATGGAAAGCTTATCATGAGAAAAATGATGATCACGGCTTTCTTTTTTTTGGAAGGGAGCGATAACGAGATTACATTTAATGGAACCATATATAATGCTTCAGTTGAACTACAAGTTTGACAGATGATGTAATGAAAGAAGAAACATGCATTCTCTTCTTTGATATCTCATTTAATCAAAGACATACTAACCTAGAGATATACTTCAATGTTCTTATAATGCTATGAGCTAGTTTAAAATCATTAATTCTACTAGAAGACTTCATACGTATGACAAATATCAATATCTTGACAGATTTCATACTGAAGGGTAAACTAAAATATAATATCTACATCAGAGAGATAAGATAATGAAGTTTTTTCTCTCATTTGAAATAGAATAGAGTTTTCTTTCATGGAAAACATCTTTAGCTTGATGTATATTTGCACAAAAGATTCCCATGTAAAAAATTTCTCATTTGAAACTTTAGTCTTTGAAAAATTCTTGAATAATAAGTGTTAGAAACAAAAAAAAGTTTTATGAGCGTCGAATCCAATATAAATAAAATGTTACATCTTGATTCTATCGTCTATATGAAAAAATAGATTTCTACGAGAGAACTCTTAAATTGGTAAATGTTTAGTTAATAGTTTACCAATAAAATAAAAATCAAATTCGCTACTAGTGTAAGCATTTTATTATAGTTATCGTCTTAAAAAAAAACAACTGTAAACTAGCGGCCTCATCAAACCATGATTTAACTTTTCTTTATTTTTTTTTTTTGTATATTTATATTTAAATCAAATAATTGATTGAAGAATATATTCTTTCATTCAGTATATTATTCGTTTACATATATTTCATTTCAATATTTCTGTTGCTAAGAAACAAATGTAAATCAATGTGTTTTATTATGGTTAATAATTTGTTTCTCATAACATTGTTCATTCGTATTGTTTTTCTAATAGAAATTTAACAAAAATGGTTGTTGGACAGAATGGTGCACATCAACAAGAAGAATCTGTATACAATTTAATACCACGCGTACAAGTTCAAGCACCAAAACCACCTCGGTAGAATATTTGTTTATTCTATTATCTATTCTATCTTATTCATTTTTTCATTAGTTACGAGTCAAAATTTAAATCCAATGTTCGTGAAACATTCAAAGAAGGTAAACATGAACATCGAACAATGGGTTATGCAGAAGAACCATTACCTGATCCACAACAATTTCTTAAGAAAAAACAAAATGAAAGCAAAACAGTTACTAATCCTGCTGGTAACCTTCTTTTTTTTTTTGTTTTTTTTTCTTCTAATCATCTCAAAATGTATTAGGAAAAGATACAACAACAAATAAAGATCGTTCTCAACGTAAACCACCTGTTCCAAGTATTCGTGATGCACCTAAAATGGGTGCAAGAACAGAAAAAAATTTTATTCAAACAAATGCTCTTGATGTTGTTATGACAGTACCAAAAAAACCGGAAAGAAATGTTGTTGATGATCGATTTGGAGATAAATTTCCAGTTGATCAAAGTGGTTTAGCACCAAAATATGTCTTTAAAAAAGTATTTATTTTGAATTATTATTAATTTTCATGTTTAAGTTTTGTTTTATACTTTAGAATTTTGGTGAAGTACCAGTTTATATAAAATCTCGACGAGATGAAATGGAAAAAGCTAAACAAGAATATCAAGCTTATGTTTCAGATTATTTTCGTCGTGGAGCAATGCGTGAAATGGATGATAATGAACGAGAAACAATCATTGACGGTATGTTTTTTTATTCTTTATAAATTATTCTCTTTTTTTTTTCAAACAAAAAACAATAGGTTTGAAAAAACAATGGGAAGATGTTCATCATGAATATCAAACACTTTCGGTTATTATTGATACAATTCCTAAACGACAACATAAAGAACGTCTTGAACATCAAATGCAACTACTTGAAAAAGATATTGATTTACTTGCAAAACATCAAGTTATATATATTGCGGATTAAATGAACTCGTTTTTTTTCTTTTTTTTTTTATATCTTTTGCTTATTTTAATCAGAGAAAAAAAAACAAAGAAATATCGATTTATAATGTATATTACTTTGAATTTCTAAATAAGAATAAGCAAACGTGATAATCTTTCTCGTTTGTTTTTCTTGAATCATCAAAATTAAAGATTACTTAGCAACGTATGATGTACTTTAGTTACACAATGCCATCTTTCAAATTCTTCATCAATTCCTAATATGATGAAAGAAAAAGGTACCCAAATGTCAAATAGCTTTTAAAACAAGACTATGTACATCATGTAGATCCTAATGAACAATGAATACACTGAAAAATGTTGAAGCTATTGGTTTATAGCTAATGAGATATTGTACTTTCACAGCGTATTTTAGTGGAATGCCATAGTCTCTATCAGGAAAACTGAGTTTCAAGCTTCGGCTTGAAACTTTGTACAAAGAAATATCGTAACCAGAATATTTTATTGTGCTTGTTTTTCCTATTGTAAGATACAACTATGATAAAAGCACGTATCTAATTGCGTCTATATACATCGATAAATCTCGATGTTCTTGTTTCAAAATACAAAAAAAATCTGAAACTTTCGCAATAAACTATTCTCATTAAGATCTTTCTCTGTGTAAAGTTTCAAGTAACTAATCGAAACTCAGGGTTCTTGATGTTCTCGATAGGGACTATGGCATTCTACTGAAAAATACCGTAAAATCTAATACCTCGACAGCAATAAACCAATAGCCCGAATTTGTTTTAGTATATTCATACCTCATCAGGATCAATGTGATACACATAATCCTGATTCAAAAGCGACTTGACACTTCGATATGTTTTTTTTTTCGTTACATCTATGGATAAACAAGTGGAAACAAACTAATGTCTTGATTTCAAATGATTCCTCTAATTTCTGTTGGTGGGTATTGGACTTAATCTGTTCCTGAAGAATCAATTAGAAATGAAGAAAAATCACTAGAAATCAGCGGTTTACGTTTAATCTTATTATTAGAGACTTTCTATGCTTTAGAGTGGCTTCCGTTGTTTTTTGATGATTTTAATAATTGTCAAACACTTCTATTCATGATTCGTATTCTCAATACGTTACAATAATTTCTGATAATATCCAGTTATTTCTACCATACTACAAACAGCAAAATGCTTTCGAATCATGTTTTTTTATGAACACTTTCATGGGTAGTCAATCGCAAAAAATACAATATTCTTAGAGATTTTTTGTCTATAGAACTTTATCGAGTTTATTGTGCTGATCATTTTGGTAAGAAAAAATATTCGAATTTCCTTGATAAATTATGTTACTAAAGCGAAAATACTAAGAAAATTCTGCTTTTTCTGACTGTTGCTAAGTAGTAGTGGACATGTTCGATGGTGTTTCTTCGAATACCACGATTTATTTAGTAAATTTGAATATTTTGTTTACCAAAATGATCAGCGTACTGAACTCTACAAGACTCTGCACATAAAAGAATTTTTCTAAGAACCTTATGTTTATTGCTATTGAGTACTCATGAAATTATTCATCATAAATATTATTTGCAGATATTTTGTCGTTTGTAGATAGATATCAATTTGTTCTCCCTTTTGATTAACTTTAATAGAAATGAAGATTGATTATTTTTATCGAAAATATTTGGCTTAGACATTTAAAAACAAAGAAAGTTTACATGTGTTTGAGCCTCTTTCTTATTCTAATTTTTCTTCACGAAAATGCTTTTACAATCTTTATTTATTTATAAGTAATTTCTATAATTGATTATGTAGTTTTTCATTTTGAGAAACCCATTTTTCTAATGAAATATCCAAGTCACTTACATGTCTAAGTACTACACTTATTTTTATAAGATAATCTAAGAGAATAAATCGAAAGGTCAAAGAAATCATCTTAGAATGTTCTATAATTTTTTTTTTGTATAGAATATGTCATATTTTACATCATACCTGATTATCACCAAATTAACATAACTTTATAAAAGATCTGCAAGAGAAAAAGAAACTTTATTTACGTAATTAACTTGTTAAGAATTACTTGAATTCTATAGAGTAACAGAGTCGTTGATTTAAAAGAAGACAAATTCTCAGGTCAAATTAGGTACAAATATATTAAAAAAAACTAATATTTGTATTTGTTGGTAATTAGGACTGTTTCGAGAGAGAAGTCGAGAAAGCTCACTCCCTTCTCCCATCTTATCTTGAGAGAGTCAAAAGAATTTTCAGCGTCTTTTCTTTTTTCGGTTCTTGAATTCTTTAAAGAATGCTTGATCCAGTCCACGTATTCAATCAAGACAACTTCGAGACATGGCCTGCTGCTAATAAAAAGGAAGTCGTGTTGAAACGATGGAAGGTTTGCATTATTTAAAATAAAATGGAAGTTCAAGATTTACAAATGTTAGTTTCATACACATGAAAATCTTATCTAGATTTCAAATATAATTGATGATGAGAAACGACTTGATTTATGCAATTTTACTTTATATCTTGCATCAGAAATAGAATCTTTTCTCTGTTCTTCATGATATGATATGATACTACTCAATATCAATTTCATTTTAATTTAAGATTTTGATATATTCTTAGAATAAATCGAGATTCGAACGTGATGATTTCTTTGTTTACATGAACGTCATACAAAACTTAACTTTACCATCAGAAAATGATGACTTTGGTATTTGGTTTTTTTGATGGATATTACAATAAAAATCCAAAAATAGACTTAGATAACTATTTTTTTTTTCAATTTTGATTTGGAAATGATGCAATGATATATGTTGAGTTTTTTTTATTAAGGCTTCTTTCATCCATTAAAGATCGATTTTGATCAAAGGACATGACATGAAATTTTCGAGAAATATTTAAAAAACGGAGATCAAAAATGGCCCATTTGGCAACTTAAAATTCTATATGCTCATTCATTCTATATAGTTAATTTTCTTTTATTTGAAAGAGTATAACACAGCTCTTGGTTTTTTAAATTCTTCACTTTTTTAAGAAAAGAAGTAATTAGGTCCATTTCTCGAAAAGCTCTCCGATAATTAGCAATTTAATTTAAAAAAGTACTCGTTTATATAATAGTAATAAAGCTTAATTTAAAAAAGGGAAACTATCACGCGTTACATCTTGACATACTCTTTTAAACAAACAAAAAAGTAATTGACTATAATGAAGCTCTTTCGAGAATGCTGACATGCACGATCAAAAAAGCATAAATAGATAAAAAAGAGCAAAAATTTCTACATATTTTTAAATAAAAACAGTATATAACTTCAGTAGGTGAATGATAGAAATTACCAAAAAATTTTTACCAAACACCGAAGTGCTGAATAAAAAAAAATCATGTCATTTACGGAAGACTAGATGTCGGACTATCTTCTCATGCATTTGTCTTTATTTGGATAGTTCTGACGAAAATTGATATTTTTGAGAGAAAAGTTTATATAAAAAAATTTAAAAGATATTATCATTCATTACTCAACAATTATGTTATAAAACTTTCATGTTTTTCTCGATTTAAGCATTGAGATTCCTTTTTTATCGACCAATAGATGTGTAAAGTCAAGTAGAACTTTATCTCAAAATAGATGTTAAAGTAATAATGACAGTATAATCAGACATTTGTTTTCTATTCGATGTTTCTTCTTTTAAACTACATAAACTCTATGACATTATATATTATTTTTGTTCATTAATAAATTTGTTACTATATTTGATTCAATATGATTATTAAAAATATGTTTACTCACGAGAGATTCTTTATCTATTTGTGAAGCTATTACAAAGATTACATAGAGTAATATATATATAGAATTAAAATAATAAATCATAAATAATCTTCTAGGATCTATGATTTGGAATAACTCTATTGATTTGTATGAAAAGTTGAATTAATCGTGTGCAAAGATTAATGTATGTTAATATGAAATAGTCAATAAGTCATCAATATGAGTTAGCACGTACTCAATGGAGATTTTATATGTATATATATATTAATAATTTTTATTTTCATTGGTTAGCAGACATTGATAAATTATTTGGTGAGAATGTAACGTTGACATAAGGAAAAATTATATGTCAAGTTAAAAGTCTCGATAAAACATATTTATATCTTAAATCAAAATTCATGTAAAAACGATATCTCGAAAATTATTAAGAAAAAAAAAACAAGTATTCCATTGTTGTTTATCAAATATTTATGACTAAAAAACTTTATAGACCTTTCATATGAGTTTAGACACAATGGAAATTAATTTAAAAAAAAAATGATCAATATAAATAATACTGTTTTGATTTCAAATAATTACATTGAACGCTTTTCGGATGTCGACTTCATAATCATAATATCATTGATGTTGACTTGTGATCGATAATGATAGTAAATATCTTCTCACAGGAAATATTTTATGCTTGGTGACGTGAAATCATACTGTTTCACGTCAATCTAATCAGATAGCGTTTCCTTTTAAAACACAGAATTCTGAGCATGATAATATATCGTTTATATCTTGATAAAATATCTTTCAATGGTGATTTTATTTTTTGTTTGTTTCTCAGTGATATTAAAACAAATATTGATAGAACAGTTATTTAAAAGGATGTCTAAGATACTACTTAAGAAAAAAATATACTACAAAAAAGATGTTGTATATGAAAAAGTCTATCAAATAAATTTTAATATTTGTTATACTGTTTATTTCTGAGTTGAAAACTATTGTTTCATAAAATTTTGATTTTTAACAACATGATAAAAGAGAAACATTAAATTTTATTTATAATTCAACTTTTCAATATAAATGACAAAAAGTTTCCAATTCTTAAAAATAGATTGAGTTTTTTTTTTATTGATCTTTCGATTGCTAATTTATATTTCTTTAAAGCAATTGAAATACTAGTTCTTCTATATTAGAGGATAGGTTTTTTTTTTTGGCTAATAAATAAAATGATCTCTTTTTATAAAACAGAATCAAAATTTGGAGAAATACAATATTGATTTTTGTTTTTTTTTCCTCAATTCTTCTCACATTTTTACGATATCTATCTTTTTTCTTCTTTCATTTGCGAGATAAATTTCCTTGAAACAAAAAAAAAAGAAAACCTATTATACTTTTATAGAGATATTAGAACTCGAAAAAAGACAAAAAAGCTCCTATAATTCTATAACACAAAAGCACGATTAAATAATTAAATTAAACCAAATAATATAATTACATATGTACACACACACACATACACACAAAGTCGGTAAAATAACTCGATATATTTAACATCAAGAATAAGAGAAAGAAAAAGAAAAACAAAACTTTTGATTGTCACGAAATGACAACGTATAAAACCGACTGTTAATAATATCACACAAATCACAAATAAATTTTCTTTATAAGACTTTTCAAGTCTTTAATAATATATTCAAATGAAAAGAGATTTTCATTGAGATAGCACCATAAATTAATATTTTGATGAAAGTATATTTATAAGAAGTATATGTGGTAAAAATGAACTTATTTCTGGTCGAAGATTAGCATGAATAATTCGAATATCTCCCATCCATTGATGACATAATGTTGTTAACATTAAACGTTGTTTATTTCCACATGCTGGTGATTGATCAAGTAATTGTTCATAATAATGAATTTTATTTTGACTAGATGATGTAAATTTAATCAGAAGTAAATATGCATCTGATGAAAGTATTGATAATGGTGGTGATAATATTCGTGGAATTTTAGTAATAAAAAGAAAATCACATGAAGAATTTGATTCAAGAAAATATTTCATTTGTTGACGTTTACGTGGAGGAAGTGATGATGATGGAAGAAGATCAATACCTGTATTTGATGGAATTATTTCTGAAGAACTAAAAGAAATAAAATATTCATTTTAGAAATTAAAATAAAAGTTTTGAAAAATAAATTACTAACTCAATTCGATTTTGTTGTTCTTCATTGTTAAAATTTTGATTTATAGGTATTGAAGATTTTTTACTAGTTTTATTCTTTTGAAAAGATGATATATCATTTATTTTAATTTGATTTTTTTCTTTTCTCATTTGAATTATTAAATCTCGACATTGTGAAAATTGTGGAGAATTACGTAAACAATATGGATAATTAGCATCTTTTAAAAATCTTTGAATACTTAAATAATATGAACGAAGAGTTTCAGGATCATATTTTAAACCTTTTCGTGTTCGAATTGATGTTAAATAATCTATTAAATATTTACGCATTGCATCTGGTTCGATATCAACAAGAGATATTGATGATAAATTATAATTACGTTTAAGAAATTTACGAAAACGACGAACATCTTGACGAGTTTTTAATTTTGTATTACCAAGACTACGACGTAATGGACTATTCATATTAGCATAAATGGTTGAACAAAACTAAAATTAATGACATATGGTTATTTGAAAAGATAATAGAATTGAATTTACTTTTAGAATATTCTTCAAGAATAACTTTGTAGGGTAATAAGGTATTATTTTAATTATTTTTCTTCTCAAAAAAAAAAAAAAAAAACAAAAGTACGTCATTTAAAACATAACTTATATAATCTTTTTGTTTTTTAATTTTCAAATAAATAATATGATTTAAGTTGATTCGATCATGATAAAAAATTATTTTTATTAATTTCTCAAATTTAAATATCTAAGAAATTCTAATGTATTCTTCAAGCAATGTACATAACTCTATGCATTCTAAACTTCTTAATCTACTTATTTATTGAGAGCATAAATGAACAAGGAAAAGACATGTCCTACTTTTGTGTTCATATTTATATAATTAAATGTTGAGATTTCACTAACACAACATAAACCGAAAGTAATCGAGCTCAAGTACATTCTTTTTTCAGAAAAAAGCATGCAAAAGCCCACGTAAAACAAAAGAGCATCACATAATCAATTTTATTCTCATTTATCAAATAAAAATCTTTTTTTTTTATAATATTACTCACGAGTCTTATTATTTATAAAATATGCTATTATCTTGTCATCAGACTTTGAATGTGTCTAAGATCAACTCTGACTTTTTTTTGCGTCAAAGTCAAAAAAGGATTTTTTTTTTCTCATGTCTTCCTTTCTCAAAATGGTTGGGTACATTTTCAGTATTATTCTCTTTAAATTAAATGCATAAAAATCAGAACTATTGACGCACACAAAGAGAATTTATTTGTATGAATGTATATTTTCGACGTCGAGACAATTGTTGGGTGTCACTGATTGGAATGATTTAATTAAGCGGATATTAGTATTGTTCGGAAAATAATGAATATTTATTGAAAACTTGTTTTTCTTCTTAACAAGGGATGTTTTTTTAACATATCTTATTCAATAAACCATACGTGGCAAGTTAATACTAAATATATGACCATCAAACCAATCTTATAGACATATAATGTGATATTTATTTGTTCTATTTTTATTATACAGGTTTACTTGATGACTATTTGACTCATTTAGATAACGAATAGCGTCATAGAATAATCAGTGAATAAATAAACTTTTGTTTTCTTTTAACATTCAGACTTTATTAAGTTGAAAAGAATTAAAGTGAAGATTTTTTTTTCTTATACTTTTTACATTTGATTATATTTAATTGTGACCCAATGAACGAACATAAAAATATTCTCATAGA
Source organism: Rotaria sp. Silwood1 (assembly GCA_905250075.1). Taxonomy (NCBI): domain Eukaryota; kingdom Metazoa; phylum Rotifera; class Eurotatoria; order Philodinida; family Philodinidae; genus Rotaria; species Rotaria sp. Silwood1. The sequence continues at coordinate 4,065,378 of CAJNOP010000009.1, read as the reverse complement.
ATGACATGACATCTGTTTTACAGTTTCAAACGATTAATGTTTGCTCTTTACTGACTCAGTTGAGAAGAATGTGTTAAAAAACTAACTACAGTTCTAAAACAGTAATATATTCATAATAAATTCAAATAACAGATAAATAAAAGCATTTGCATGAATAATCACTTCTCTTTTATCTAGACTATCTGAGCATGACTTCATTACTAATTTGCACCAACAAACAGAATGTATCTATTTATATATTCTTCCACATCCTTAAATTTTGATTCTAATTAGAAAAAACATTTCTATAACTTATTACGATGGATATAAAAAAAAATCTGTATTTTATTTATTGCCATAAGGATTATCTTGATCCTTATCAGAAGAGAACTTTCGATAATGAATCATAAAAATATTTCGAATAGTATCTGATTTATTAGTTGACCTTTTCATTAGTTCCTTTTATGTTAATAAAAAACAATCAATACTATGTGCGTCATCATCTTATTCATAAGATTCTCTTAATGCTCTATATAACATCCGAAGGATGTCTACAAATCAACCGAGGTGTTTTATATGCGTATTCTAAAAAAATTATCTTACCTCATCAGTTTTAATTCCTATTGAATTAGCTTGATTAGATATTTGTCGATAATTTGTTGATACTAATTTAATTCGTTTTTTTGTCTGTGCTAAAGCCATCGATTCATCTATCGAATCTTTACTTGTCGATGATGATGATGGTGGAGTTTCAATTGTATAAAAGGCGGCCATATTTAATAGTTTTTATTTTTTTTCTTTATTTCATCTATATGCACAGAAAATCTTCAATTATTTAGAACTAATTTATAAAAGTTATGAAGACATATATTAAATATCAAAATAACTGTTTTTTTTTCTAAACGAATATGTTGCCAACAAAACAAAGGTAATATAAAAATAGATGACAAAAGAATAGCGATAACGATTCGTATGTGTGTGTGAGCATCTGTCGTTTGTGTAGTGATGATAGTAACCTAGTGTATATGTCTCTCTCGCTTCTTTTGCATGCTCGACAAACGTATGATGGCTTGTTATCGTATGCACATACACACACCCATATTATCGTAGCAAAAAAAAGGAAAAACAGAACAAAATATCCGACGAGAAAAGAATCATAACCGAGAAGAAAAAGAAAGCAAGAAGAAACACACATTACAACGAACGAGAGAACGAAAAGACGGACCTACCTTGTTACATAGAATGACGTTCGCAATTGATGCCGTACTTCATACATGTTCTCACTTAAACAAAGATATAATGTCATTTAACAACTGAATATATTTTCATAGGTTGTTTTCTCTAGGGTAAAACAAAGAAATCCATCATTTCTCTTCATCTCATTTTTTTTCTTCTATGAATGTCATAGCAAAAAAAAAGAAGTTCTCATGTGTACTTTTTTTTTCTTTTTATTTAAGTCAATATGTTTGTGTTGTTATGTATGTTCCGTGTGTTTTAAGTACACATGCAACATATGAGTAGACAACTTCGATCAATAAATGATTGCTCGAATGAAAAACAATTATTTATATTTATTTAAGAAAAAAAAAAGAATTTGTAGGATGTTAGAAAAACAATCGGATAGATCAGTTGTATGAAAAAAAAACAAATCTATTTTTGATGATGCACGAACTATCTCTCCCGCTTTTTTTTCTATTTGATTGTGATTAATGGACAATGATAACCTTTTTCTTTCTGATGACTGACGTCTAATATATACGACTTGATATAGTATGTTAAGATTTTTGTGAGTATTCACATTTATGTTATCAAACCACCTGTTGAGATATTTTTTTTTTTCGCAATAAATACAGAACAAAAATAGAATAAGTTTACATAGAACATTTTATATCTAAATTGTTTTAATAGAACTATCTGAATTCAACTGCTGATACTTATCAATAAACTATCAAAAAAATAGAGAATTTTATCTCTACTGTTTGTATCAAAGAGCTTAAAACAAAAAAATATGCTTTTCTTAGATAATTTTATAAACAAATTTGTACAAAACATTGACTATTTGATAGGAATATTAGATATGAAAGAACAAAAGCATAAACAAATAGCGAGTCAAAAAAACATACCAAAATGATAATTCCATAGTTGTTTTGCTTTACAACAAATGTTTTTGCTTTCATAATTGAATGTGATTAAGAATATGTTTTTATCTCAGATTTTTAACTGAAATGTCATGATAGAACCTTATTTTCATAAGATGATTGATCGTCGTCTACAGAAAAGAATTTTTTTTTTGTGTCATATCCAAAGCTAAATGAAATATGTTTATTGACGTCAGAAGACGTGAAAGTGTATAAATAGGACACATTTCCTAATAATTGAAAATTATTTCATAATTGTCCAGTAAAAAACTAACAAGATTTTTCTCAATTTCTATTGTTCTAACGAGACATTTTCTTATCCACAACAATCTTGAGATCCTCATGTGGTCTTTAATAGGCATATAAATAAACAAAAAAAAAAAAATTAGAAGTTGTTCGAATACATAAGACAGAAACTTAATGATTCAAAATGCAAATAGGCACAAAACTATTTTGAAATGCATTAAACAACTTATGGTATACATTTAAGCGAGATATCAGATAGAGTGCTTATATTTATCTTAACCTCTTCAGTTCGCATGTCATTTGACATTAGACATGTGTGATATTTAAGTAATTGACAAAACGAATGTTAAAAGTTAACATGACGAAGACAATAAATAAGATAGGAACTGAGTCATAGAACTATTGTTTTTTTTGTTCTAAGATAACCTATCATGATTGAATTACACTTCTATTTTCAATTTATATTTGATTGCTTTTGAACAGAGAATCTTTTCTGATGTAATTAAATCATAATAAAAGAAAGAATTCGTCATTAATGGTGATGTAAGAAACGAGAATTATTTTGTCGTCAATCTAAAATAGATTTAATCATCACTTTCAAATTTCCATATTCATATTAAAATATATCAGTCTATTGGAATGAAATCAAATTTATGCTGAATAGTGTTATCCATGTCATAAAGAATATAAAATAATAATTTCTTGAGAAAGATACAAAAGTGTAATTTCATAAGTCAAGTCAGATCTCAACATCAATTATATTTCACTCTAGATTTAGACTTCAATGGGAATATTGAGATTAGTGTCCGTAAGTGTTGGCTTCTCATTCTATTCAAAATAATTGAAATTTTCTATCGTCTCAAGACTAGTTTGTTTTTTGTTTTCAATATAGTTTACTTTTGGTCAATCCTACAATGATAATTTATCAACTTACTTGCAGTTTGTTTTATGCAGAATTTTTTTTTTTATTCTATGAAACAGCCGATTTCGATTTTCCAGTAAATTTTTCCTTGCTTGTACGGGCTGTAATAAATTCTCAACAAAATAATTACTTTACTGAAATTGCTTTTTCTTTGCAGATCTTTTCTAAAATTATGTCGGATTTATGATTATCAGATCTGACATATATTCTACATAAAAAAATTATAGAACATTCTGATTTTATTTCTTTGACATTTTTGTCTATTTCTCTACGATTATTTTATAGAAAAACATGAAGTATTTAAAAGTGTATGTGAGTTCAAATGAATATCGTAAAAGTTTTTTTTACGAAAAAAAAAAAATAGAATTAGAAAAAATGTGAAACAATTGAAATCTTTTTTTTCAGCTTTTACACATTTAACTATTCCAAAGTGATTTGTATTCATGATTGCCAAGTTGTGAAATATACCAATAAAAATACAGAATATTACGGGATATATTCTGTCATCAGTCGATTGTTTGTTAAATATTTTTCTAAGTGTAATCATGACTGTCTATTTTGACTAGTCAATTCTAGAACTATGAATCGTTCGTATTTCGAACAAATCAAAATAGATTCTTTTTAAAAACCTATTATATCAATATTGAATCAGCACAAAATAAGACTTGAATGTTTCCGTGAAATTAGGCTAAAATTTTAATAGAAATATTCGAATCAGAATTTTATCAATACGATTATCTTCTTCTATGAAAGTGAGTATTAAACAGATAAAAAACTTAAAGATATTCTATTATTTTTGTTGACACATCGATTCAAAAGTGAAGTTAGACTCAGACCGAGATATGTCAAAATGTCTATCTGACTGAGATAAAGACGATTAAAATAAATGACCTAGTTACTTTTCAAGTGTAATCTATTACAATCTTTTGTTTATCATTCTTATTCAATAGAAAATTCAATGCTTTTGATTTTATCATTTTGAACGCATTATTCAAACAAGAATTAAAACCATTTCAAAGTTTTTTCATGCCCAATCGTAAGAGCCTTTCGTTTTTGTTTAATAATACTATCAATCACAAAAAAAAAACTGAAAGAAAAATGTCATGATTTTATGAGGGTGAAGTTTTGGTCTTGACAATTGATCTTTGGTTAATGGAAGCAGATAGTGAGGAATTCAGGGAGATGTAGGGATGGTGACTGTGTGTTCAATTTAAATTGATTGTATGTTTTATCTTGAAGTATCTTTTTTATTTCTATGAGATTTAAAAAAAAAACAAATCGTGTGCATTTCTCACTATTTTTTAATTTTTAAATGTTTTCATTCGGAAATGAACAATACCAGACAAAGAAAATAACTTATATATATTTTTTCTTAAGAGTGTTAGTAATCCTATCAAATACTTTTCTCTCATTACATATAACTTCTATTGTTGTCAAATAGCTTTATGGGTATTTGTAGAACAAAACATTAAAATAATCAACAGTCATGTTAACGACTCATTTTTGTTCACTCTGTCAATGGTTAATAAATATGCGAATTAGTAAAAAGATTTACGTAATTCATGTTCTGAATCATCTTCAATGCACTAGTATCTACTTCTCGAATATCAAAGTTCCTTTTCAAATTTATGCAGCGCTACCAGTAACAGCAACCATAGATGAGAGAAGATTTTTCAACATTAAAGCTGATAAAATTATATCTTCAAAGTACCATGACTGAAAACCAACTGAACGGATTAGCTATGATGTATGAGGGGTTTCATCATTTACATAGAAATGGAACAAGTCATTGACAACTTCACAAAAACGTCAAAATAAGAAAATAGAATGTCTTGTATGATTAGTTTCTTAGTTGTTTTGTTTTCCATAGATCGCAGCATATATTTGCATTGTTAATAATAGAAAATATAAGAAAAATCATCATGAAAACTGTGAAAAACTTGCTCTCGTTCGTCATTAGTTTCAAAACTTTCTGGATACGCTCCTCAAAGTGGATAAATCATCATTTTTGGAATCTCGCTATATTGTCAGAGTACAAAAAGTTAACAAATTGAAATGAAATCGATTCTAAATAATATCATTTCACATGATATAGAACATCAAAATAGATTTCTTGCGAAAGCTACAAAGTATCATTGCATAAATCACGCCATTCTTCAACATTAATTATATATAAAATCTAGATCAAGAATCCTATATTATTAAGAAACTGACAAATGACTGAATTAGTTGATCCCTTACAATTGTAATTCTATTCCTATACAAGTATGTCTTGTTGTAAAGTAGAACATTCTTAAAATATTCGAATATAAAATATTACAATGCCAAATTATCGTCAGTGTTTTTTTCTTAATCAACTTCAATTGATCACATAAAAAAATCTTCAGCATATTTATAATTGTATTCAAACCAATACTTATAAAATAATCGCATTTGTAGTTGTTTGTAATGCTGTCCAATTCTAATATAGTGAAAACCAATTTTTATATCGAGAATAAGATACTACAAGACATTCATCATACACAATATGAGTTAATACTTCGATGGTTCACTAATAATTACTTTTTTACTACTATTTTCATTTGCGTTATAGAAAGTGGTACCTATTTTTTTCCTCTATTCAATCTGATGCATGAGAGAAATTCTTGAAAGAAATCTGTACCAATAATACAGATTATTCTTAATGAAAAGTCATAACGTTTTATTAAACAAATCAGCTGGCAATTTAATAACACAGCGACTATATGTGAACATGAAAAATCGGATATAATATAAAAAAACTGCTTATTTTTTATGATTAAGCATTAAATGAAATCGTTGCTGAGTTTTTAGAATAAATTGTTCAATTGGCTTCATTTCTTGTACTTTAATAATATGTACTTGTAAAGTCACTCTTGGTATTGACAATGTCTCAGATTTTTGGATTTTATTTGCCATCAATGAATGCATATTTGATCGTATATCATTTCTTCCGATTATTGATTTTGTTCGAGGTTGAAAATATGTTTTATATGACGTTGACTTTAACTTTTTTGTCATTGAATTTGTTTGTGGTACACTTTCGAATTTTCGTTTGATTTCATCATAATTGAAAATATATTCTTCATTGTTTATCATTGTTACGTATGTTATTTATTCGTACTGCTCGAATACTTTGTGTCTATGCTGTGAAGAAGTGAAAAATGATGACGTTTTATATTCGGTCATGAATATAATGAACATCATTGACTGTCATAAAAAAATTAGACTGATATTGTTATTTTCATCTGTTATGCTGATTCATTCATTAACATGTTCTGCTAATTATTTTGTTACGCGTTTTATCAGTGTTGACGAATGAGTAATATGTTTGGTGCAATTAATTATCGTCGTCACTCGAATCTAGTGTTTCAATTAAGAATGAGAAATTGATGGAAAGCATAGCATAGAGAGAGAGAGAGATCGTGGGAGGGAGGGAGAGAAAGAAAAAAAACAACAGTAAGAATACGAACAACAACACAATTGAGAGAAAAATAAAAATTTTTCAAACAAAAAAATGTTGCATAGTGCGATCAACAGTGTTCTTATAAAAAGAAATGTCGGATCAAAACCATTTGAACGTAGGATACCCTATAATACGGTTAAACGTGATCAATGTCATGAAGATGTTGGAAAAATAAAATATCGGTTGGGGAAATTTGTACCAACGATGCAACAAACTCATCAAATGAATTTAAGACGAGGGACGACAAAGAAAATTTATCAACGAAAACTCAATCATAATCGTACTGAATCCGGAGGTTTAAATGGACGATGCAAGTAAATCTTATTAGAGAATTACTCAATATATAATTAGAATTGCATTAAGATTTAGAAGTCAAGAATAGAAAAATAAAAATATCTCATTTGAAAGTTAATTGCTGATGTTCTTATTATGAGGAACAAAAAAAAAAACAGTGGAACATTTATGGCATCAGAACTCTAGAAATACAATGTTACTATTTTTATTGTAAATGAAAAGACTCTTACAAAGATTTTTTGAGCTTTGCTAGGAAAAGATTTAAATTCTATTGCGTGAGAAAGTTCATTATTCTCGTTTCTAATTTTGATAATGTTTAAAAAAATATCCCATGAAATAATATTTTAGTGTAATATTTTCGTAAACAAAAGAAAGATGTGATTTGAACTGAATTTGTGAGAAATTTAAATAAAATCTCGTGAATAAAAGTGTGTTTCACACATCTTGTAGTGTAATAAGTTATCGTGATATGTTGTTGTTATTTTGAGAAAAAAATATTTTTTAAAAGAATATATGAAAGACGATCATTTTAAGTAAATTTTTGCTCAGAATTTTGATGTATACATAATCATATTTTTCATGTAAGTTTAAATCCATTTCGAGTCTGTCAAAAGTCAGAAGAATACATGAGTACTGTAAATAGATAAATATTGGCTTCAGCAAAACGTGAATGAATTGAAGAAAGAAAAATTCTTTTGTATTCAATTTTTAATTTATTCGGAACTCAACAACATCAAGTATCTAATAACTATTGAAGCCTTTCATAAATTGATTAACTTCGCACTATACTCAATAGGCAACAGAACTGAAATGCTCGTTTTCGTTGTCTACTATCAAAGGAATAATTTTTATACAGAATATATGTGTTCGGATGACTGCAGGAATAGATATTGTTAACGTACTCTTTTAAATAAATAAATAAGAATTCATATGAAAGAAGAAAGTGATTATAATCTCTCTTCCAATGGTCCTCTATTTAGACAAGAACTACAACATTTACGAAGTGACAAAGTTGATGTTGAACATGATTTAATACGTCTCAATCGTGATCCAGTTAAAATATCATCATCATCATCACCTGCGATTAGTCAATCTTCATTACTTTATGAAAATAAAAATTCATCTGAAAATCCAAAACTACGTTTATCATTAATCACAGAAGAAAACTCATCGATATGTATTATGGAAAAACCCACATCAGTTCCTCGATATTCATCATTAATAAATCGAAGTCAAATATCACGGAATCATATAATACCAATTAAAGAACGATCATCAATAAATAAAATAAATTCAAACTATCAACATGATCGTTGGTTACGTAAATATAGTTTTCAACAAAATATTGCTAAAACAAGTGATGATCGTTTTTATCTTCAACAACATGCTCATTCAATTAATCAACAAAAACGATTAATTGAACAAAAATTAAAAGAATTTTTAGACTGAGTTTTATTATAGTGGACTGTTTTTGTGTGATAGTGACATTACACTATAGTTTGTGCTAAGAGAGTTCGTATGTCGATTGAGAAATTCAAGAAAAAATGTTTAGTGATTTTTGTCTATTGTTTCATATGTCAATGACACGGATTGGATTATAGCACGAAATTGTTAAGATTCAGTTGGTGATCTTTCACAATATGAGTCTGATCGAATAACATCTGGCTTCCCACTCCGCCTCTTTTTCCTTTTTTTTGGATAAAAATTAGGCGTTAAAAGAAAATAGTCGATAATGTTGACTTATTTGGATGAATTAATACGCTTTTAACCAATAAGGTCAATAACAAGGTTGAAAATTGACCCTGAGTACGCATTGAGAGAGTCAAATAGACACTAATTCCATTCCGAAACGTTTTGTTAGTAAAATTATTTTGGCTTGGTATTTAATCGGATTAGCTAAAATCAATATTTATTGAAGTCAAAATTTAGAAATACTAAAATGAATTCCGGTAGACTTATGTATGTGCAAACATAAAAGTTTGAAAACTTGGTGCTTGAACGGAACAACAAGGTAGCTTTGAGCATGACCTTAAACACGATTTTCGATAATTGAAATTCAAGAATCTCGACTGCAGAACTGCGGAATATTTCGTCAAAGTGATCAAATTTTCTTGGATGGGGAAATCGTTTTCAAGACGTAGCCGATTAGTGAAGCAACAAAACACGATTTTTCTCGAAAAGCTCCAAAAATTTCGCCAGAAGAAAAGTTTCCCAAATGCCCATTCGCACACAGCAGTAGATTCTGCATCTCTGGTCGCCTCGAAGATGAATTAGTGATAACCTCTAACAAATTTTGTAAAAATTCGCTCCGTCATGTAACTTTCAAGAGGTACAGTTTTCCTACTCTTAGAGGAATTTTATGAAAAATCGTGAAAACTGAACCGTAGTGTACTCAAGATTCAAATTTTTTTTAAGTACAATTTTTTTGTATATTATTCAGTTCCAATTGAATTCCAAGTTATATTAGGCCTTTATAATTCATCAGAATTAATACTGTTCTGTTTCCAGGAAGAACTTCCGATAACGCGGTCGAAATTCTTGTTACAGATTTGAGAAAAAAACCTTGAAGGCTTTGTTTTGAATTGAATTTGTGATATTTTTTTTCTCTTATAAATATGCACGGTCTATTACGTCTTCTTTTGTTTATGTTAGCTCTTTAAGTTCTCGTGCTTTTATAAACTGAACATATTCTGAATATTCAGTGATTTTCTTTTTAATTACCTTTTCTTTATCTACGAGTATTCGGATAAAGTAATATCACAGTCAAATACTTTTGAAGTAGATTCTGTCCTTTTTGTCTCTTTTTTGTAGTTCTCTTTTTCTGAGCTCGGTAGAAAAAACACGACCGCAAATGTCAAGAACTGAATATCGTTTCCATCTTTCGAGTTTTTCAAGTCTGTGTTGAATCCAGATTAATGGTGCTCTAATTTATTGACTTTTGAACCCTGTGGCAGCCTTTGTTCGCATTTCAGAAGCGAAAAAATGCTCCTCTTTTTTTTATTGAAAATCCTCTTTTTTCTGCAAATGACGTTCCTCTTTTTTCCTCTTTTTCTACGGGCTGTCGGTGGGATGCCAGCTTATGCTACATATAAATATTATGTCAGTTGTTTATGATCAAGTTCAACAACACTGAAAGAAATAAAAAAGGAAACAGGAAAGATACACATGACTTGTTTCAGCCAATGAAACTGCATTTTCATATATGTTAAGATCATTTTACTTGCAAAATGGTAACTAAACTCAGGCAAATGTATAAGCATGTCAAACTTGTCGTACAATCATCTCATACGTCTGTTGGATTCCTTCGCTCCGCCCATATGTCCCGTATACGTTGAGGAAGAAGTCAAGTCCGAACAAATGAATATTCACAGAAATATTTTTAAATATCTGAAGGAGTGTGATTGAAGGCGAGCCTGCGAAAGTTAAGTTGACGGCTTGAGCTTGAGTGTTAGGGCGTCCAGCTAAGAAGACTTTCTGTCCACCTTGAAGCTTGCTTGTTCTTTTTCTTAGACTCTTAGTCAAACTATCCTGATTTCCACTTTGGAAAACTGTATCGAACCTATCTGATGACCTTTGTAAATGTATTAGACCGTGCAATCGTATCTGTATCCATTAAACCCACACGGATAGCCACGTTTACATCGGTTAAATTTGTTTGGTGAAATTCACATATATATACAGGGTGGTCCAAAAGTTACCGGGCAGTCTTAAATTGCGAATAACTTTTGATAGGAACAAGATCTAGACCTGCGGTGTTCACCATTCGAAAGAGCGATGCTCGAACCATCGATTTATATAATATTCACTAAGGCGACAGATGCTTTTTCATAGCAGCTTTTAATTGACATTCTCTTTTTTTGTATATTTTCATAAATGTTCACAATAATCTTGTGTCAAATTACGCCAAAATGTAGCTCAAATCACCCATTTTTCGCTATAAAATTATCACTTTATGCATTATTCCGTCGACCTCTTTTCTCAAGTGAGCCTTCGAAAAATAGTGATAATTTTATAGCGAAAAATGGGTGATTTGAGCTACATTTTGGCGTAATTTGAGACGAGATTATTGTGAAAATTTATGAAAATACACAAAAAAAGAGAATGTCAATTAAAAAGCTCCTATGAAAAAGCTTCTGTCGCCTTAGTGAATATTATATAAATCGATGGTTCGAACATCGCTCTTTCGAATGGGGAGCACCGCAGGTCTAGATCTTGTTTCTATCAAAAGTTATTCGCAATTTAAAACTGTCCGGTAACTTTTGTACCATCCTGTATATAATCAAAATATTAGTTAAAACAATGATCAAGTTTCTTATATGAAACAGATAAATTTTGCAGCCAACCACATTGTTTTCAATACTGTTAGTTAATAAATAGAAAGTAGACTCGTCAGCAGAAAATATTACTTCACTCTAATTAATCGAGCTTATACAAAGTAATGTCAAATTGCTAAAAATAACAAAAATATTATCTTCTACTCTTGATTGCAATAAAAAGCGAAAAAAAAAACTTGAAAATATAAGAAAGTGTTATAGTCAGACTAATGCACAGTAACTCATATGACTGTAGGATTCAATTTTCGACCATGAATATCTTCACTTGAGAACATTACAAAATACTGCCTATTACATCTTTTAATGTAGAATTGAACGAATTACATCATAAATCATTATTTTATTAGTAATCATCTTATGACACGGACATCTAATCAAAATAGTGACAAGACAAAATCGTATAGTATGTTAAGAAATATAGTAGTTGGACTTATTTTTATTCTATGATGAAATCAAAGATAAATATTATATATACAGTCTTGTAGGGCACATTGAGTTCTATGGATGGATATATAATTTAAATGCAACAATAAAATGCTGCAAAATAAAAGACATCCCAAATTTAATATGATGTTAGATTCATTATAATGTATAAAACACTGTGTCAAGATTCGACACTTGAAGTTCGTTATCTCATCTTCTACAAGTTTTCAAACAATATTTAATACATGATTTGGTGCAGAATTCAATAGGCTACATAATCATCTGAAAAAATTTTGAATAATTGCTTTTTAACCTCGATATTTGATCGAAATACTTAAACATGTAAGGATTTAGTATGCTGAAAAAGACTGTATTTGGACTGTTTCGATTCTATAATGAAGTTAAAGAGAAAAAAAATACACATGTATAGTTTTGAAAAGCAAGTCGATCACAATCAATTGCTAAATAACTCAATTGGAATAATGAAAAAATATTTGAGAAAAAATTTACAAACAATGATAGATGAATTTTGGATATTTTAAAAGATATGTTAGGCAAGGGGGAATGCCTTAGGTCGACTTATCCTAATCAACCAGGATGCAATCTTTAGACTAATATTTTGGATGGTACTATGGTATACTAATAACTAAGATTCTATGAGATCAAATTTGAAACGTGTTCACGATCATATTCTCATTATCCGTGTTGGTTTTTCTCATTAAGTGTCTTGGAATGCATGAATGAATTTATGATAATAATAATTCTAAACTTGTTCGCTTCTATATCTTAAATAAATTATTCTTACTTAATGTTGACTGGTAAAACCTCTAGTCAACATTTTAATCTTATTGATTAAACATTGACTTGATAAATTTGCCTTAAAGTTAAATAAAAATTCAATTAAATTAGCTCGACATGAATAGAATTCAATAGCAATCGAATCTAGTAATGGTATTTACATGCGCTTTGAAAAATTATTTAGAAAAAAAGACGAAGTTTATTTTGTTGTTGAGCTAAAATCTGGGTATAGGAGGAAGGATAATTTGATATTTTTCTATTCCTTTGGATATATTTTGATTGAATCCTATACAAGTATGTTTTTTTTTTTTTTGAAATAAAATAAGAAAACCAATAGTAGTAATTAAAGAACTTATACATCAACTTTTTTTTTTTTTATATCAATACCGATCAACTTCACTTAGATTGTAGTATGACTGATGCTAATTCTAATATTGTTCTTTATCAATGTTTAACAACTATGTAAATTTTTTGTTCATGTTCTATTGTTGATCAACAACGATTCATTCAATAGTATAAGACAACAAACATTAATTTATCATCTAAGGTTTAAATTATAATGTTTTGAAATGATGAAATTTTATTATTCTTATATTTTTTTATTGATCTGTTCATCAGACTACTTATTCTCATAGCTTTGGTATTTTTCTTGTTGTTATTTTACTAGAAAAAAGAAAAAGACAATCATATTCAAATCACATTCGCATACAGAGAAAAGATCGAATGGGTCATAAAAATTTGGTATTCAAAAATACGAATAAGTTAGATACTGTTTCCCCTAATAAGATATACACGCAAACATATAGCCAGCAAAAACAAGAAGAAAGAATAAAAAAGCAACAGTAGCAGTATAAATATAAACAGTTAATAAGTTTTTGGATCAATTCCGACATGTAATGGAGAAAGTGATCTTGCTCTATGACTGGCTTCGGTTCGATGAGATACTGGACTTGGACTACGTTGTCGTGCGTGTGCTGAATGAATATTTTGATGATGATGGTGATGTTGAAATAGTGTTTGTTGTTGATGTGTTAGATTGGTTGATGTTGTTGTTGATGTAGGCATTGGCAAAACAGGTATAGCCATTGTTGGTTGAACAACACTAAGAAGACGTTCTAAACGAGCTGTTATTTCATAATCAGGTATAGATAATGTTTTGGAATCTAAGCCAAGCATACGAGCTATTAATGAACGAAAATCAAGTAACTGAAAAAAAAATAAATTTTTTTTTTTCATTTTTGAAATTTTCAAAAAAAATTCTTACTCGATGTTCTCGTTCAGTAATTTGTTCAAGTGAACTTTTCAAAAATCTTACTTCATTAGATAAAGCTCGTACAGTATTATCTGATGAAATTAATGTTCTATTTGCTTCATCATCTACTGAATGTATTTTATCTTGTAAAGTTGAAATTTTTACAGCTTGTTTATCACGTATATTTTGTAATTTATCAAGATCTTCTAAAAGACGTCGAATTTCTTTTTCTTGTTCAACTAAACGATTCTAAAAAAAGAATTTTAATTTATTTTTAATTAAATAAATTAAATATTTTGTTGATTTACTTTAAGCATTTGAATATCTGTTATTTGAGCTTTTAATTGTGTATTTTCATGTTTTAATTCAGTAACTTGTTGTGTTAAATGATCAACTTTAACTTTCATTTTTCTCGATAACATAACATGATCATCAATTTCACGTTCTAAATCTGTTTTAGCTGCACGTCCTTCTTCTAATGCAATAACTTTTTTACGTAATAAATCTAAATGTAAATCTTTATTTTCAATTTGTTCTTTAAATTGTTTAATTTTTCTTTGTAAACTATAAATAGAAGTTTTTTGATCAACAATTGAATCTTTTTCTAATTTCATTAATTGTTCAGCACGTGTTAAAATAACATCTGGATTAAGTTCATAACCAAGTTCATTTGAAACATTTTCAATTTTCATTATTGATGCAAGACGTTCAAGAAAATGAAGAAATTTAGCTTTATCTTGTTTAAGATTTTCACGATATACTTCTGTTGTTGTATAATCATTATCAAGAGTTTTAAGACGATGTTCTAATTCGAGTAAATGAGATTCTGCATGACGTCGTTTATTATCAGCTTCTTTATTAATTTCAATTTGTTCTTGTAATTGTTTAGATAATTGTTCTTTTTGATTTTGTAAATTTGTAATTATCTAAGAGATGATATACAATTAATTGAAAATATAGAAATATAATAGCATTTTTTTCTAACTTGACTATAGATTATAATTCATCAAACATATACTTTTGAATGAGAAACTCGTTAGAATTATAGGAAAAGTGATTTCGATCATAGAAATTTTTTTCTTTATATTCTTTTACGAAATCAAGACTATTCAATATTTCAATAAATCCTTCCTAATTTGTTAGCTAGTACATATTTTCAATGCAAAAAAGGAAATAAATGAAACACAACCCCATTACTCTTCTTCTTTTATCTTAAAGTAATTAATAGAAAGAAGGTGTTAGAGATATGTTCGATAGAAGATAAGAGTATAATACTTCTTTTGTTACTCATCATTGAATTTCATGATTTCTATCCAACTATTATGTAGAGATTCGTATATAAATGTTCAGTTACCGTCATTAATTCAGACTTTTGATTTAATATATCTTCAGAAGAAGTCTCATTCTTTCTCATCAAAATTAAAATATTGTTTCTTTAGTTTTAGCAAAAGAAAACGAACAACCTAACGAAACATCTGTCTTCAATGTTTACTGAACGTAGCAGAGATATGAAAATTTATTTTTGTTATATTTTCAAATTTGTTAAGTACTTGAAATGTTTTTCTTCTTATCAAAATTTACTGTATTAGAGAGTTAACTTACAACGCCACGATCTTTACTAGATTGCATTAATAGTTGAATTTTTTCTTTAATTTCATCTTCTTTTGGTTCAACTTTAACATAACCATCAGATAATAATTGTCCAACTTGTTGTTTAAATGCATCAAAAGTTGTCTTAGCAAAAAGTAAATCATTTTCTAATTGTTTTAAATGTGACTCATTAGATGAATATTGATTTGCACGTTGATCTAATTCACCACGTGTATTTTGCCAAGCTTTTTGTACTGAATCAAGACGTGATTTAGTTGTTTCAAGTTCATTTCTTATTGTTTGTTTATCATTAAGTGCAGCATCACGTTCTGCTTTTATTGAATCTATTTGTAAACGATGATTAATAGTATTTTCTTCATATATATGTAATTGATTAGCCATTTGTTGAATAGTTGAACGATTAGCATGAGCTTCGTTTTCTAATGAACGATTTATTTCGTCTAATTTAACCATTTTACCTTTCAATGTAGTATTTTCACCATTGATATCAGAAATCTAAAGCATATGTATATTTGAAGATATGATTTAAAAAGAGTATTGAAGAATAGGAGTAAAAATTTGAACCTACTCTACCTCTAAAACAAAAGTCTTTGCTAAGTCCTTTTTTTTCTGCGGCATAGACATTGTTGATATACGTATAATCAAAGACTGAATATCAATAAGATCTCGTGAAAAAAAATATAACTTGCTTCCTTATTTCTTTTCTAGAAGATTAAATAAAATGCTAGTCTCAAAATAAATAAAATAAAGCAGTCTCTCTGTGATTGGCAATGTCAGTATGAAAAAGATAACATTCACACTCACATCTATACATTTCTCATTCATCAATGATTCTTTTAAATACATTGTTAATTATCAATATATCTTTATTTTAATAGAAATTCAATTTTCTTCAATTCAGGATCTTTGCTTATTTTGATAATTGACTACCATATATAGAAAATAAAATTCTCTTACTTTAGTCATAAGATTGTCGAATGAAGTTGCTGTTGGTTGTCCAAAATCTCCTCCAAGTGTAACATTTAATTGTGAAAATAGTTCCTGTAATTTTTTATATAATCCGTCAGTTTTTCTTTCACTAGCTTCACGTTCTTCCATATGTGTTCTTAAATATATATATATGAAAAAATATAATCAAAAATAAAGTCTTTTTTTTTTGTATTAATTATACCTAATACGTGATTGTAATTCAAGTATTTGTTCTTGTTTTTCTTTAGCATCTTTTTGTAATGATGATATAGTTATTGATGATTTATTTGCAACAGAATCATATGAACTAACATTTGATTCAAGTTCACGTATACGTAAACGTAATTGATTATTAGATTGATTAAGTGATTCATGCTCTTTTTTTAATGATTCTATTTCATGTTTTAATTCATTGATACGTTCATCTTTTGCAGCTAATTTTATTGTTGTTTCACGTAACTAAATTTTAAGAATAAAAATTAAAAGAAAAACTAATAAGTAAATTAATGCAAAAATTTACATCCTGAGTTAATCCTTCAACTTTTGTTCTATGTTGATCAAGTTCTCGTCTGGCTCCTTCTAATGCACTTCGTTCTTGTCCAACAAGAGCTTCATATTTTGCTGTTTCAAAATGTTCAGTTTTATTTGAATCTCTAAAATAAAAAAAAAACAAAATGAGATAAATATATCAATTGTAATTTAAAATGAAAATTTACTTCATTGATGTTAGTTCTAGAATAAGTGCATCTTTTTTTTCTAAATCTTTTTTTAATAAACGAATCTGATCTTGAAACTAAAATAGATGAATATGTTTTTTTTTTGTTTTTTATCTTAAAAGAAACAGGAAATACAATCTTACATCAACTACGACTCTTTTCGATTCATAATTTTCATTCGAACCATTTACGTATCCATGGTGATGATAACTAGTAGTAGTAGTTGTATACGGTAATGGACTTGATGTTCCATATGAACCACGATATGTATTATGTTGTGATTGCTGCGCAAATGGAGCATTAGAATGAGCATCTATTATAGTTCGAGCTGAACCAAGAGTTTCACGATCAAGCATATAGCTTGATGATGCCATTCTTTTCTCGTAATCTATCTTGTAATTCTGACAAATGTGTCAAATCGACAAGGTTTCTTTAAGTTTACAGACACACAACGCCATTATCAAAATTTCAAGTCTTAGGAATGACCTTCATTGAACTTAGCAAAGTTAAATAATTAGTTGATTAGAAATAAATTTTCTTTCGAATATTGAATCTTTATTAATCATAGCAATTCAGAAATCGATATGTTAGCAAAATGCATAAATATGTTATAATAAAAATTGAACCAATCAAAAAAGAAAAAGTTTCATGATCGTTATTTGTCTCTGTTTTTTTTTTGTTACTGTCGTTGTTGTCACATTTTCATTCACTTATACTCATTAACATTGTCTGTTATTGAAAGAACAAAAAGCATTAAGAAAAAATCATGTAACCATAATTTTCCACTATGTTGCTCTAGCAATAAACCGGTAGTGACCGTTTTTTTCTCTTCCGTACGCTCATGAATACAGGTAAACTTTGTGAAACATTGCATATGTAATGCACACATTATTCCAGGACTAGATGATTTCTATTGATATGACAGAAACCACATAACTCATCTTTGAATAATGACATACTAGGAGCACATCTGTACTTTAATCGCATCTTCATACTGATTAAAGTGGTTTATACATACAATACTGTTTGAGAGTATGAATACCTTGATCATAGTGAAGATTTTTCTCGCAACATAGTAATATATATATATCTATTCTGATTAATTAAAAATTTCATTCAAATACAGCAAATATTTTTTTTGTTTTTGTAGATGAAGCCAATCGAATAGATAAATATTTTCTTCATCGATATTATTGAATAGAATAAAAATTTCATTATGAATATTTATCAATCATTTCTTTTTCTTTTGGCTATTTTTACAATAATTAACTGTGATGAACATGATCATAAAGTAAAGATAAATAAGTAAAAAATTTTTTATAGATATAAAATATATTTCTTTAATTTAGTATGAAGAAGGTCAAGAAGTTGTTTTATGGATGAATACAGTTGGTCCATATCATAATCGACAAGAAACATATAATTATTTTTCATTACCATTTTGTCGTGGATCAAAAAAAGAAATATCACATTATCATGAAACATTAGGTGAAAATATTTTAGGTGTTGAATTAGAATACAGTGGAGTTGAAATTAATTATAAACGTAAGAGTTTTATTTGTTTGTTTTTTTTTATTAATCAAACTCTTTTTTAAATTCGTAGGTGATAAACAAAAAACAGAGTTTTGTGAAATAACATTAACACATGAAGATTATGATGCATTTACATATGCAATTAAAAATCATTATTGGTATCAAATGTTTATTGATGATTTACCTATTTGGGGTTTGTCATATATTCATATGTTATTTTTTTTTTTTTTCATTTTAATTATTTAAATTCATAAAAAATAGGTATTGTTGGTGAAATGGATGAATCAGGAAAATCTGCTTACATATGGACACATAAAAAGTTCGATATTGGATATAATGGTAATCGAATAGTTGATGTTAATTTAACATCAGAATCAAAAGTACAAATACAACCAAATACAAAATTAATATTTTCATATGAAATTACATGGAAACTATCAAATATAGAATTTGTTAATAGATTTGATAAATATCTTGATCCGGGATTTTTTCAACATAAAGTAAATATTAATAAATAATATTTTATTTGATTATATAGATTTAATTATTATTTAGATTCATTGGTTTTCAATTTTTAATTCATTTATGATGGTTTTATTTCTTGTTGGACTTGTTAGTATGATTCTATTGAGAACATTGAGAAAAGATTATGCAAGATATGGTAAAGATGATGATTTAGATGATATGGTACGAAAAATTTTGTTTTATCAAAAAAAAAAAAAAAAAATAAAAGATTAGTCAAGACGTATAAATCTGTTTTGTAATATTTTGATGAAAAACATATCTAAAGTGACTTTACATTTTCTTAGAATTCATATCGAATGAATTTTAACTTGAGTCTAATAAAACAAACAAAAATTATTTTTCTATAGGAACGTGATTTGGGTGATGAATATGGTTGGAAACAAGTTCATGGTGATGTATTTCGTCCTCCTGCTCATCCTATATTATTTTGTTCATTAATTGGTTCTGGTTATCAAATAGCTACAGTAGCAATACTTTGTATTATTATAACAATTCTTGGTGATCTTTATACCGAGTAAAATAAATAAGATAAATTTAATTTCTTAAATAGTATTTTTGTTTTTTTGAAATTATTTAGACGTGCATCACTTTTTAGTACAGCTTTATTTCTTTATGCTGCAACATCAGTTATTAATGGTTATTCTGGTGGAAGTTTATATGCACGAATGGGTGGTTAGTTATAACATATATATTGTTAAAATCTATTATTTTAATTTAATTTAGGACAATTATGGATGAAACAATTAATTGTTGGTGCATTTCTTGTTCCATTTCTAATTTGTGGTGTATCATTTCTTGTTAATTTTGTTTCAATTTATTATGGATCATCACGTTCAATACCATTTACTGTTATGGTTTGTTTAAATTAAAAAAAAAAAGAAGATATAATCAAATTTAATATATTTTGTTTTTAGTTAAGTGTAACAGCTATTTGTTTATTTATTATTTTACCATTAACTGCAATTGGAACAGTACTTGGAAGAAATATAAGTGGTAAAATAAATCATCCATGTCGAACAAATGCTGTACCACGACCAATACCAGAAAAGAAATGGTTTATGGAACCATATGTGATAATACTTGCAAGTGGAATTTTACCATTTGGATCGATTTTTATTGAAATGTAAATAAATTGTTTTTGTTTTTTTTTTGAAAGAATAATAATATTTTATTATTTAGGTATTTTGTTTTTACATCATTTTGGGCTTATAAGGTAAATGAGTAAATTAAAAAAAATAAATAAACAAAATTTTCTTATATTTTATTTAGATTTATTATGTTTATGGATTTATGTTCCTTGTATTTTTAATTCTTACTGTCGTTACTGTTTGTGTAACAATAGTTGCAACATATTTTTTGCTTAATTCTGAAGATTATCGATGGTAAAGTTAGATATTTTTCTTTTCTTTTTTTTTTGAGTATTCGAAGGACAAAACGGACATTTTTTCAAGCTGATGCAGCATAATGAGAGAAAAGAAGACATTTTAAGTAACATATGACTGTATTGAGTGATATGGTTAATAGAAAACAAAAAACTTATTGATTTTATAGGCTTTATCGAATGTATCATGAATCTTTCAATTGAATAGATCGATCTAATTGTTTTCTTCTATAAAAAAAAAAATAAGTTAAGTCCACTACACTCAAAAATCAATCTTGGATTAGATGCATTTAAATGTCATGAAATTTTCACAACACATATAGATAAACAATCACTCATTTAGCAAGCTAAAATTTTCTGTGGGGTTACATTCTATAGATTGAATTTGTTTTTTTTAGTTTAAAAGAGTATGTCAGAGTGCAATGTTTTGTTTTTCAAATTCTTACTTTTATTAAGGAGAAAAAGGATGACAAGTTTAATAAGTGAAAAAACTATCACAAAACGAGCTAGGCCAGTCACTGCAGCTTTGCATGATCTTTTAAACACAAAAAAGAAGCAATTGTCTATCATGAAACTCCTTCGAGAGTTCTGAGATGCGTGATAAGATAAACATAAATAGAGGAAAAGAGAAAACAATTTGCCACGTTTTCTGAAAAAAAAGCATATGTTTTAGGAACAATGTATGACAACAATCATCAGAAATTTTTGCAGAAAATGAGATACTAAACAAAAGAAAATGATTTCGTTGATAAAACATTAGACTTTGCAATGTCATCTCAACTTCGTATTTTCTAACGAAAATAGACTTTAAATATTGATACAAGATGCTCTATCATATTAGTGTGAACTAATATATGCATCAGGTAGCTCATAAATAATGAATTATTTAGGGTTTTGGCAATATCTTTTTCAATCCGCAGGTTGTATTTTTTCCGCTAAATAGATGCGTCGTTAGATTCTCTAGGGAAAATGAATAAGACTCATCTACATACAAAGTGAAGTAGAAAAGTTAATTAAGGAATACTCAACAAATAGCATCAAATTAACTTTCTGAGATTTTAACGTTTCAAAAATTTTTTCGAATATTCTAAGTAATCCTACAGACAACAAGAAAAAACGTGAAAGTATTTTCTTATACTTTGGAATGTGTTTTATTTTATCATACAATTCAACTTATATTGAAATCAAAATGCACATTCAAAAGTTTAACATTGCAGTTATTTATTTGACAACGGCTTAGATCTAATTTTCAAAGCTAAATTTAAAATAAAAACGATGAAGTAAACTTTCATCAGTTAATCTTATCGAGATATAATTTCTCACTAAAAATAACAGGTAGATTCGAATTCGAAATTTTCTAAATTGACGTTCCGATACAATGCTTTCAATAAGGATTAGAATAGTTGAATCTTTTTTTTGTTCTTTCAAAGTGGAAAAAATCAATGTAAGTCTTGAACATAAATTCAGTATTTATTCACAGGACATCGATTGATCCCTTAGTGCAATGAAAGTATTTTTAAGCTAAAGGCTTTTCAGCTTAGAAAGTTGAGTTATTGATGAGTCTTAACGGATGTCATATTGAATTAGTTATTATATATTTACAAAATTTATATGCACACTATAAATTTCTTTTTTTTGCTTTCCTTTTACTATATGTTAGTAGTGAAGCAAATGAAGAAAAGAAATAGAAAAAAAGTAATAATTCATCCAGTATTGTCGTCTTGTTCGTGTCAATATCAATAAATAATAAAAGGAAAGCAAAGAATAAAAAAAAAACAAGAATATTAATATGACTCAAAATATTCATTTAAGGACAAATAGCCATTTTCATATCGTTTCATTAAATCAAGAATTTATTGAGTTTGAAAAATAATTTCTTTTATTTCGTGGATCCTTCTTCATATTTTTTTTAATCAAGTTATTTCAACATAAGCGTGTTGAACGCACAAACTTTCTTTAATTCATCAATTATGGTAACATTTGTCTTAAAAATGTCAGATAATATCATTACTGTTTATTCTATTTCTCCTCTCTCCAAGACAAGATTTCTTCAGTAAACTTCTGAAATTATTGGGAAATAAATTGTATCAATGAAATAGGCTAATTAACTCGTTGACAACGAAGCTCGTAAATTTACGTTGACAAAATTTGAACAAAGGACAAAGCTGAAATATAGTAAAATAGGGTTTTTTTTCAATATTTTCTATGTTTTGATATGGATGCCACTGATGAAAGTATTGTATCTTTAAATTAAGTCTAAGTACAAGAATTATGATTGCTAATTATTTTCAAAGTATATCATATTAACGTTATAATTTTACGTTATATGTTAGAAAAAAGAAGTCAATCATTACTGAATTAAGAACATTTTGATACAACGAAAAGATTCACTGTATATCAAATATATATTTTAAAAAAATGTTGAATCATTATCTGATGTTAAGTATTTTTCACTTTTATTAGAAAAGAGGTTAAGCAGCTTTCCGAAGAGAATTTGATAGTATATCTTTTGAATAAAAAAAAAACTTATATTTGTGTTTTGAAAAGAAAAAAATGATCATTGAAATAGTGATAAATTCATTATTTTATGACCGATTTGATTCCTCACTCATGAGAATAAAACTCATATCCAAGAATTTAAAGATATGTGAAACCTGCCGACTGTAATAATAAACAAAGAAAATCTAAGAGTTACATTGTCTTGTTTAAGCAATATTTTAAAACTGATGTTGTTTTTTTTTGAATGGAATGAAAAAATCTAACCTTATACACCTTTACACATCATAGAGTTAGTTTAATTTTGAATTAGAATCTTTTTGCAACATCGCACGTGTTCTGTATCATGATAAAGATTTACTATGTTTTATCTCAGATATCGAATAAATTCAAAGAATTCATTCATATTGAACTTGTCGATGAATCAGTGTTTTCGATTCGAGAACAATTGGTAAGGACTTGCTCCTTCCAAAACTTTCTCATTTTTCTGTAAAATTTGTCACAATCTTGTGAAAAGTCTTGACAGAAAGACATAGTAGCATAATCAGGAAATATCGTAGCTAGTAGGGCAGTACCGTACGATCATGGAGAAAGTCCATAAAATGTAGTTTCAATGATGATAACTATTACATTTTTCTTTCTTCTGATGATAGAGCGTCAGTCGGTCAAGTTCATTCCTGGTTGCGCCACTAGAATGACGAATGAAGACATTTTCTGTCGAATTTTTAATTCCTTTTCATCCTTGAAAATAATCGGAAATCCAACGATGAATATTTCAAGAATTAGGTTACAATCAAGCCTTTTCTTCGTATAACGATATATCTAGCATATTGAAGTTGAATGTACATTAGGTACCAAATTTTAGGGTTTGAATACAGTCAAAACTGAGTCTCGAAGAACTTCTACAGACTTGATTAAGAATGCAATTAGTGATGGAAAACCATTACAAGATTTAAAAATATTTATTATAAGTTGAAAACCATTTTTTTAGGCAATGGACAAGTTTTCTGGCTGGAGCATCTTCATCAATTTATGTTTATTTCTATGCGATTTATTATTTCTTATTTAAAACAAAGTAATTTAAATAATAAAATATAATGTGTCATTGATAAAAATAAAACTACATATTGTTTTTTACTTTAGAATGTATGGCATGTTTCAAACGGTATTTTATTTTGGTTATATGGCATTATTTTCTGTTGGTCTTGGAATAATGTGTGGAACATTCGGTTATATTGGTACACAAGCATTTGTTCGAAAAATTTATTCACATAAAATAGACTGAAAAAAAGACAATTTTTCTTTTCTCCAAATATGTCATATCTCTTTCTTTTTTGCAACAGCAGCAGTAGCACAATCTCACACATAGTGAAGAATGAATCAATAAGAAGACAAGAACAAAGAGAGAAGAACGTTTCTTATTTACAATTTCAATCTTTTTTTTTTTTTTGCAAAACAACATATGCTGTTGTTATTGTTGTTGTTTTTTTTTTCATATACAAACTAATATTTTATTTATTTCTTTTTCTTTTATCTCTCTTCTGTTTGTTGTGTATTCCTTTTCTTTTGATTCCTAAATTTGCTTGTTTTTGTTATAACTACATTAGTCTATATTTTGATGACTACAGGAGAGAGATGTGGTGGAGGAAAAGATGAAAATCTTTCGTTTTTTTTGTTCTTATTTATAAAAAGAAAACAAAAGAAAAACAATTTATTAAATGTATCGCACCACATGTTAAACTAACAATTTCTTTTATTGAAAAAATTAAACAATAATAATAATAATAACAACAGATGATAATATAAAAAATTTTAATTGAAAACGATGACCAAAAAGATTGAATAAGTATGGAAGGAATTCAATTCAAGTATATCATAAAGATCCGATTCTAAAAACTTGATAAATTGAAAATAAGAACTTATAACAGAAGTGTTGTCGTCAATAGAACGGACTGTTTTGTTAGTTGAAATGATGGTAAAAAAATATATAGGTTTATATTTGGCCCCAGCAACTAAACTCTTCCTTGCAATAGAAGACCTACCTTGGAAAACCGATGTATCAAGTGTAATAAAGGATCGTCTGTCAATACTTAACTTCTGACAAAATTGTACCTTTAGCTAGTATATTTACACTAATATTTGCTCATTTTTAGCGGTTTTGAGTCAAAATCTTTAATATACTGAGATCAACATCTTTTCTAGACTTGGAAAACCTTAGATATCTTGTTTCAGACCCGTAAGAGAAGATCTACAGTGCCACCGAGTAAGGTAACCGCAACGAAAATTTTGATTTTCCATTTTATTACTTCAAACGATAAACCATCATTAGAATACTTAAAATCCATAATATTAGCTCCTTCTGATTCGTCTATGAAAAATATCGACGTATACAAGTGATATCACTCTGACTCATCAGTCAAAAAATCACATTTTTAGGATGCTCCTAGTATTTTACAATTTTCTCTATATTCACTCATTCGTTTCAGTTCAAACATATCTCAAAAGATGCACAAATGTTTTCTCTACAAGATTGTTCTGATTCATTAACTTCGACATTATCATTTATCAATTGACAATGCCAACATATGAACACACATAGCAATTGTTGAAAAGAAAAATTCTCTAGTATTTCGGATCTAATCACATAAAATCTTATTGTTCCAAAAACATTTATATATTTTGCTGAAAGTGCTTGAAATTCTGTATTGTTTCAGTTATTCCTTCAAAAGGTTAAAATACTGATGATAACAGTTAGTTCGTAGCACAAATATTGATGAATAATGCTTATTCCTATCTATCAACATCCATAATCAGAATACATCATATGTCATATTTATGGGAATCAAAAGTGTAACTTCAGATTTATAATCAGCATGAAAAACTGGGGATAAAATTGTTATTGGTTTGAATAGAAACTTAATCAAGTAAAAAAAAAATATCTTGTCAAATACAAACAAGTTGAATAACCTCAAAGCATGTGTTTATCGACATCTTTGTAGATCTCTTTACTTTCCCATGAGAAGATATGCAATCAAAAATTTTACCTCATTTAGAATGACTGGACTCTTAGTTTCAAAAGTATTTACTTAGCTTTTTGTAAGTTTTATTGTATTTTTGACAAAACTGTTTTTTCCTTGATGTTCGTGGCAAAAGTATAGAAAACTTTGAAAATTATGTCAATATTTGGCAGTTTTATCACAACCTATTCTGACAGCAATATGAATAAAATATTTGAAATCAATGCAAAAAACCACGTCGAATCACACACATTTTGAGAAAATGTTTTATGAAAAATCAGCTTCTGGAGATTCAGAGGAAAATTTTAGAAAAAAAATGATGAGGTTGAGCACAAGTACGTATTTTCGTAACAAATAAATTTTATTAAAATATATGTAACTCGACTTAATTTTTTTGTGCTGATTCTGAATATTTGATTCATTTTGTTATCAGAATAAGTTAAGATAAAAAAAATTATCAAATATGAACACAATTTTGTAGTTTTGTATGTGTTTGCTACAAACATGGAGGAAAATTCGATTTTCTCAAAAATAATGCAAAGCTTAAAAAAACTTCAATAGATACTTTGAAGAGTAGAGTTCAATCATCTGACATTAGGTAAGACATTTGGTTTCGTATCTTTTGATGATAAATATAGCATGATTAAGTTTCCATTTAAATTGATAACAATTGTATACCCAGTTTTTCATGCTGATTATGAATCTGAAGTTGCACTTCTGATTTCCATGAATATGAAATATGACGTATTCTGATTGTAGATTTGAATAGATACGAATGAGCATCAATCATCAGAGATGGACAAGTCAAGTCATTTGTGACTTGGAGCTTTTCAGAAATGACTTGATTTGACTTGGTCGTATATTTAAAAAAGTCAAGTCAAGTCTCAAAATGTATATATATATAAAGCTGTTTTATACACTTCAGTTTCAGTTTTCTAACTTAAGATCTAGGGGTAAAATAGAAATAGAGATCAGCAACTATGCCTATATAGTGATTTTGCATGAAATAAGATGATGACTGTTGAAATATGTAGAACATCTTTTTCCTCAAATTTCATTGATGACTTCATTTTTCAAAAATCTGTTTAGGGAAAACACGCTGTTTTCTTTGTTTTTATAATAATTAAATTAATAAATAAATTAGCAAGCGATGACAAAACTTTCGTATCGATCAAGGAAACAATGTTTTCGATAATTTGCTTTCAATTAATGCAAAATTTCATGAAAATTAGATTCAACTTCAACTTGACTTGACTTGAAAGCTTTTTGAATTAATCATGACTTGACTTGAGTCAAAAAGACGCTAATTTGCCTATCTTTATCACCCATCAATATTTTTGCTATAAACTAACTGTTATCATCAGTATTTTAATCTTTTGAAGGAATAACTGAAACAATACAGAATTGCAAGCACTTTCAGCAAAATATATAAATGTTTTTGGAACAATAAGATTTCATGTGATTAGATTCGAAATACTAGAGAGTTTTTCTTTTCAACAATTGCCATGTGTGTTCATATGTTGACATTGTCAATTGATAAATGATAATGTCGAAGTTAATGAATCAGAACAATCTTGTAGAGAAAACATTTGTGCATCTTTTGCGATATCTTTGAACTTAAACGAATGAGTGAATATAGAGAAAATTGTAAAATACTAGGAGCATCCTAAAAATGTGATTTTTTGACTGATGAGTAAGAGTGATATCAGTTGTATACTTTGATATTTTTCATAGACGAATCAGAAAGAGCTAATATTATGGATTTTAAGTATTCTAATGATGGTCGGTGTCATACAAAATAGTTCGGTGGTCTGGCGGATTCTCCCGTAAAACTCCTTTGACATTTTTTTGAAAAACTTTTCTAACAAAAAAGTTATTGAAATACATCAGACACAATAGAATATTCTCCTGGGAAATGCATACGCGCAGACATGATAGAAAAGTCGCAGTCTGTTGTTATGGGAAAAAGTTTAGATGAACAATAGAGCAATGTGACTTTGAATACTAAAAGAAACTTCGTAAATATGTCATAATACTTGTTTTCATTTTTTTTCATGTACTTTTCTATGCCAACATGTTTGAGTTTTAGAATAATGAGTTGAACCGCAATGCTCTGATCTTAATTTTCAATTAGGCTCAAAGTACAATATATATGTAGGTGGCCGATGCAACATATAATGATTCATTGTAAGTTTTCTTTAATACTGGTATCTTTTATAAGATATACGCATCTAAAGTTGTCATTTGATGCCACGTCGACTTCTCGAAGAGAATAAGACAAAACATTGAAATGAAGACAGATAACTTTATGATCAAATATGACATTTTTTTATTTGACCATGACGACTCAATTTGTTTAATTATAATTATCTTGACAAGTTGACAAATGCCAATAAATAATTTTGTGCCAAAAGCGTTCTGTACTCAATCGAAGAAATAATGTGTTGCTTTTTTGAGAATCATCAATGTCTCGATCGATAATTGACATTTGAAGCGTCTTCATCTGCATATTGTACTTCGAGTTTCATCCAAACGCCATCTAGTTACATCACTAGTACTGGAAGTCTATTGATTTGATATTTAGATAATAGATAATAGGGCTCTCATTATAGTTCTTTTCATATTCCTAGTTTCTTCAACAATTACTTTATTATTAATACTATGTTTAAAATGAGTTGGTGTGGATAATTTTTTCTATCAGTGTCTATATATTTTTATTGTATATAGTGTTGTATTCGAAAAAAAAAGCTGTTGTAAGAATTTTAATCTAATCCAAAGTAGTATGAAGAATATAATTTATTCTTTCATACACATGTACACGCTCATTGAGAATACATAAGCATCTTTTGATGTACTCTATTTTCTTCAGCCTAAGAGTATGGGTCAATACAATGGGTCTCTATGTGATTGACATAAACAATTTCGTAACATAGAAATAAAGAGTCTCAAAACTTCAAAAGATTATATATAAGACTTTATATTACACAAGGTTCGCGAAGTTTAACAATGCTTCGGTTTCTTTCACGTCTATAAGAAGAAAATTACCTCAATTCAATGCAATTATAATTCTAAGAATAGCATATAGCTTAGCACTATTCTTTGTATTACATGACCAGTTTTCAGAAAATTCTCCGTTAGTTTTACATCAACGTAAACAATTTTTATTCACAGCAACTCATAACAATTTAAAATAAAACTAAGTTTGTATGAATCGAAACCGATCTTGATTAAAGTTGCAAAAAAAATTATAATGAAAACATTTCACGATATAGCACGCTTAACATTTTTGACTTATCATTCAATCTGAATTTCGATTCAACATCAATGCTTGTTATTAAAAAAAAAATATAGATATTCACAAAATAGAACAATATATCAATGAAAAAACCCATTGAGAAATCATTTCTAAACAAAATCATTTATTGAATTCAAAGATATTGAAGTTAAATAATAGAAAACTTCACAATATTGCTTCGTCTAGTCTCATTGTTTAGTTTATTATATTTACTACAAATAGAATATATTCTGATCAGTTTAGAATATCGTTCTTTTATTTTTTGTTGTTCTCCAGAGGGATAGTCTACGAAAATTTAGATTTGTAGAAAATTTAATCGATGATATTTTTAGAATGAAATTCACGTATCATCAACAAGTTCTGATAAGATAAATATCATCTTTCTATGTATATAAAAGTTGTACTAATAGAAAATCTGATTAAATCTTATCGATTAGTAACGTACAATAGTCTTTTCATATAATGCTTATGATCAAACATTTTCCATTTGACAGACATATTGCTTGAATAATAGATAATCCATAGTATGTTTTTTTTTATAATGTAGATTTAGATCATCGTAAACTATTTGACATACACTATTTCTGAGCATTATTCATTATGAAAGATTTCATTTATCTTGTCATAAACTATAAGATTAC
Source organism: Rotaria sp. Silwood1 (assembly GCA_905250075.1). NCBI lineage: Eukaryota > Metazoa > Rotifera > Eurotatoria > Philodinida > Philodinidae > Rotaria > Rotaria sp. Silwood1. The sequence goes on along the minus strand of CAJNOP010000009.1, from coordinate 4,035,324 downwards.
TCATTTTCTCGTCTTATAATTATTTCTTCTAAGTCTATGAAAGGCTTCATGCTTTTGCTTACTATGGATTAAACATTCAAATAATAAATACGACAAATGCTTATGTATTTATATCAGATCAAATTCTATTTATTATTATGTTGTTTAGTTGTACTCAAAATACGTTGATAATAACATATAACTTTTTCTTTTCATGAAGAAATTGCAATAACATGTTTTGTTTACATGATAACACAAATTATTTGTAGAATTATTACAAAACCTATTATTCTTTTTTTAGCAAACAACGAATAGTATATGTATTAATAGAACCCAATGACAGAGCTTGTCGCATAGGATAATTATCACTGAAATTGAAAGGTTATTTATTTTGCTTGTTTGATTGATTGCTGTCTGACATGAAACGAAATGTGTAAGTTGTTCATATGAATTATAGATTTAATAATAAACTTCAAGAGTTCTGAGAAAAAAAAAGGAAAAGTACTCAAAGTAAAATATCAATAAATGAAAATCTTGTTAAATAAGGTCATTATTAAAAAAAAATCTGTTTGCCGTATGTAATAGATTTAGCTTTCTTTTTTTTTTCTATTGTGTTGAACAAAAGATGGAAATCATTCGGAAACATAATTGATTAAATTTAACGATCGTTCAATATGTAATATTCTTTTCATCGAAGAGTACTATAGATGATTTTCTTTGTTATATTTATAAGTATTATCTTGTTTTTTAGCTCAATAATTAGTCGAAAAATCTTACATAAAAAATTTTCTATTTTTTATTTTTTTTTCGTATCGTTAATTATCATGTTCAACAAATAAAATAATGTATATTGAATAGACACTATCTATTCTTTGACATATTGTTTTTTTTCTGTTCTCATTGTCATATTTTATGCATGCGCAAGGAGAGGATTGATATTGAATGTTTAAGCGAAACAAGCTAAAGCAAAAAAGAATAGCAGACACAAAAAGAAAAACAGAATAACAATAAATTTAACATATGAGAAACATTTAATGCTCAGTTGAATTTGATATACCATGTAATGATAAATCTTCTTGTTCGAATACTGATGATACAGAATCAGGTCGTAATTGTATAGAAAGATGATGACTAATTCTTTGTGGTGTGCATGTTTCACTATAACGTACAATGGAGGTTTGTTTTTTTCCATTTTGATCAAGTTGTTTACGTTTATGTGATTTATTTCCATATGTACAATCGTTCTTTGGTGAAAGTTTATGCATTCCAGCTGTTGTTAAATGTTGTGGTAAACCACCTGAGTCTGTTGTATTTGTTGAATTTGAAGTCATTTTAACTCGACAACATTTAAATAAATTAAGTCTTAAACGTCTTAAACGTGAAATAATTGTTCCATCATCATGTAAATAACCCAGGTCATGTGGATTTATTGGTTTACCAATAAAAAAATAAAGTAATGCATGTAAAAAATTATTCATTTCCGAACGAAATTCTTTTGCTGTCACTGAATAAATAATAATATTAACTGAATGATTAAGATTCATTAAAATAATACAGAAGGTTTTTATCAAGATTAACATTAATTTACGATAAGGATTTCGATCAACTTTTACATATGGATGTATACTTAAAAATATAACTATTGGAGCTGTTAAAGTAATAAAAACAAGATTGACAGTGATTAACATGACAGATATATTACGACGACGACGTGATCGACGAACAGAAGTTGAACCAGCACGTGTTGATGAACGAACAAGTGTTAAAATTATTATTATTGTACAAGCAATCATCGCTTTAATAAAAAAAAAAAAAAAAACAAAAACAAAATGATTTGAAGTTTTTTTTTTGTCTTGGTTTTTCTTTCTAGGTTATTTTATGTTTACCTGTAAATGGTAAGAATACATTCATAAGAAGATCTATCCAAATCCAAAAAAAATGAAGTGATGCATGTTCAGGAGAATTTTCAAGTGAACAATGAATTATATTAACGTCAAGTGATTGAATAAATTCTGATGACATAGTAATATACTCATTATATTGTTGTTGTAATGTTGTATCTCGATAAATTGATGGTATTGATGGTGGTGTAAATTGTTCATATGATAATGATGAACTACTTGTAACTCCTACACTTGAAAAACTATTCAATGAAAATTCATCTGAGTTTTGATGAATTAATGTATCTGTTGAAAAATATTTTCCATATGTACTTTGATTATTTTGCATAATTTGACGTTGATGTTTTTGTTTAATTGCATTATTTTCATAAAGAAAAAAATGACTATTTAACATTGCGAGAAAAAGTCCAAGTAAAAGTGTAACTAAAACTGAATGTTTTGGTTTTGACCATGTTTTAGCTAAACGAAGATATTTTGCTGATATAACACGATCAATACTAACAGCAACTAATATCCATGATGAATATTGTGGAAGAAAATAAATACAAAATGCAAATAAATTACATGTAAATGGTTCATTTTGTATATCATTATTAAAATGATATAATAATATAAAATTAATACAAAATGTCAATATAACTCCAAGATCAACAAGGGCAAGACAAGCTAAATAACAAAATGTTGAATATCGTCTCATATTTGCACGAAGTAAAACACAAAATGATAATAAATTTCCAAATGAACCCAATACAAGTACAAGCACCGGATAAACTTTCAATAGAATTATAATGGATGTGAATATTGGTCGTGTTGTGGGATTCGCTAGTAAAGAAGATGCTTGCACTGGAAAACCATTTACGGTATTGATTACGTCATCGTTGTTTATTGCCGTCATATATATGCGCAAAAATAATTATTTAAAACAACAAACATGATGAAATTGTTTTTGTCTTTGTCTTACAGACATATCTAAAAATAATCATTTAATATTAGTTAAATCATGTTTTCAAATAAACAAAAAAAAAAAAGAAGAAACTCAAGTGATTCTTTTTGAAAATGATCATATTTATTAGTTACAGGAAAAATTTTTTATTTTGTTTTTTCTCAAGGCAACATAAAGAATAAGTACTAGGTGAAGGTTTTCGTTTTTAATTACAACACATTTCTGCATGTCTGTTTTTTATCAACAATCAAACTGTCTCAGATAGAAAAAGAAGAAAAATAGTATAATTTTTACTCTAAAAAATGTATGATCAATATCATAGTAAAAATTACACATGTATGCTATTCAACTATAATCAAATACATTCAAATAAATGTATCTATGTTAAACCGATCTTTTTTTTTTAGTACAATTTATGAACTAAGGAAACAGCATATTTTTATCTAACTATAGTAGTAAATTATCTGTAAAAAAAGAAATGTTTTGTTCATTTAAAAGAAGAAGAAAATATGATAAAGGATAAAAATAATATTTTCGGCAAACTAGTTCGATCGAATTAGTTGATAGGAATGTCACTTCATCAAAAAGTCTTTTTTTTTCTTATTTGAGTCTTAATTGCTGTCAAAAATCTTCTTACTCGTTTCGACATAATGTAATTCTGAATGAGAATCTTGCTCGATCTATATGTCTGCATTTACTCTCGAACACTTCTATTGACAACTTTCAATGGAGAAAATCGATGAGTTATGAAATGAGCGACAAAATAAAATCTATTCGAACATAGTTTTTCTCTATCATACATAACAACTAATCGGAGATTTTTCTCTTAGACAAAAGATAACAAATAGACCATAATAAGAGATAGAAATGTGTTGACAGATTTAGTTAAGGACTATATGTCGACACAATAAGTGCAGACAAACGTGACAGAAATAGTCGAATATCTTGAGTGATACGCACAATACGTATGAATAAATGACAAACCCATTCCATTGATTTTTTTTAGCAACTATCTGTCAATAAGACACATGACATGTTTCAACTGATGATGGCATCTTGGATAAGAATAGACCATAGTGTAAAAAAAACTGAACTTCAAGTATTTTTTTTCTCTTTTTTTTTTTTTATATTTATCGAACATTCATCCTGCTGATAAGCATTTCACAGGAGGGAAGGTCTCGTTCTCATTCGTCATGACGCTCTCTTAGTCCGACAACATATCTAATCCCATTCATTTTTTTTTGTTCACTGCTAATTCTTTCCCTCTTTATTAAAAAAAAACTTCTTTTCCTTCTTTTTTTTTTTGCTCTTCAATTATGAGCATTTACATCGAACAACACAAGAGCTTTGCGCAAATCACTTGTGTGCGATGATCAAAACCTATTTAACCTTGTTGTATGTGTCTATAAAGTGAATAAAGGCTCATAATTGAAGTGACTGACGTCGATAAGGGAGAATGAATGCCAGAGAACGGCCGAAAACAGTAGAATTGAACGCCTTGGGAATAAGAATGAGTGCAGCAATAAAACAAGCATGCTTCAAGTATTTTGGAAGAAAAAGATAATAAGGTACTTTTTTTTCTTTTTAACCTACATAAAACTAAGTAGAAGAATGAAAATTACATAAACTTGTGTACCAAATAACTGTGCAATTCAAGAATAAAAGATAAACTGATTTCTGACATACTTTTTTTGTTTATCTTTTATTTCGTCGTACGTTATCAACAGAGATATTCTTGTTCATTTTATGATAAGTGTTGATAGATCTACTCGAATAAATAATACGTCAACTGAATACTCATGATAAAAATGCAATTCATTAGTCAAATAACCAACCTTCTATGATGTACTATTCCCTTGAAAAATACTGTCAGTTATTCGATTATCTGTTTTGCATAAAAAAAATAGCTTGATCTTGTTTGATGATTAAGAATAAAGAGTGTGTAAGGTCAAAAATAGAATCATGTGTATAAAATAAGTTCTTAACTACCTCGAGCAATATTATCGTCTCATATGTTTCAATACTGATGGAACCTGATATTTACCATCCATGTACTTGAAGTCTAGGTCTACTCAAAAAATTTGCACCTCCTATGTATTATTCTTAGAGAAATATAAGTAATGTCAAAATCAGAACAAATTTTGCATTATTTTTTCAAATGTTTGGGATGTATTATAATTAATTTCACATGAAAGGTATTCGCCTGAAGGAAGATTGATAAATCGTATTGCTTGAAAAAAATAATGGTGATAATAAATCGTACACTGTTGTTGATATATCTGCTTTCTCTCTTGATCTATCACTTGCTACAATGAATCGAAGTATTTCCTTATCTTGTAAAGTATTTATCATGTTATAAGTACAGATTATTTGATCTAATTTACACCATTCGAAATTCTCAGTAGGTTAGATTTATTTAATAAAAGAAAAGAAACTGTAACTTAATTCGGAAAAATGCCTATTATTAAGTAACTCACCAGTCACTATGTGACCCATTTTGCTTTACATATAAGTTATTCGAAGGTTTTGCTTTTTTTCTATAAGTTACCATCACCAGAAAAAAAAGAGATCGAATAATTATTGTTTATTTCTCCATAATAGATTGCATAAATAACAGCAGCAATGCAAAACTGATATGCAGAAAAAGTAATACTTACTTGTATTGAACAAACAATCGAACGACTGTAATATATTCTGCTTTTGGCAATTCTTTAAGTTATTAAAATAAATTTTTATGATTTTTACACTATTTGTATCCCTGCAGTAATAACATATAGAAAGCTGAAATTCTATCATAGAATCGACCTAGATAATGAGTATATATATTATGAATACTATTAAATACCGGTTTAGAAACATTGGAGAGAAGAGTTTTGCTTAGGGGAATCAAAACTTATTTTACACTCCTTTTTGGGAAATAAAATACACTCGGATAGAGACTATTTATATATCTGTATGCCTATTCTATTTTCTATGTCAACTCAAACCCTGAAGTTAGTCAGAATAGAATAGTAGGAAAAGAAATGCACGAAAAAAGAAGAAATGATAATTTTGATTCCAATGTTTTTTTTCTACTAAAAAAATCTTACTACTAAAAATAAATAATCTAAATTAACACAATTGTGAATAAGATACTTATTTAGATTGAAACATAATTGATATTAAATTAGCCGGATGATTAAATTATATAAAAGAAAAATTATCTTACTACGTACATTTTTAATATTTCTAAAACAATTAATATATTGATATTAATAACGAAAGAATAATTTTAAATGCATACGAGATGATAATAGGTAATTTTAGATGATTAGATACAATAGTAAAGGGTTGAAAAAGAAAAATAATAACCAATAAATTGTTAATTCCATTAAACAATAGGTTTTATTTTTTATATCTTGAAAAGAAAATAAAACTTACTTACTTTTTTCTTTTATAAATGTATCATAACAAGCATAAACAAGTAAGTAGTTGTCTTTAATTTAGAGATAAGATCATCAGTATCATGATCAAACAAAAAAATATAATGATAATAGATCACGAAAGACTTCTCTGTGTATAAATATATGCAATGACCATAATTATCGATAGATTTTTAAAATGTTGGTTTTTGAAGAATATTTCAATCATCTCTACTTCAATTAACTTTAAAAAAATATATATTGGTTTTGAATGAATGAAAAAAAGGAAGAGAAGAAAGTCATTTATTTAGAAGAGAGAGAGAGGAAAAGAGAGGGAGTCATAATGAAAGTCAATAGTCATTAAATATGAATTTTTTTTTCTCGGAGTAACAATTGCTCGTTCAAAACTAAAAGATTTAAATGGTCTATGCATTGATTATGCTTGACTTCCCATTACATTCTTAGCCGATTTTTCTCTGAAAAAGAAGAGAGACCGGAAAAGACGGAAGGAAATTTCTCCTTACCTGTTTTCTGCCTTTCCTCGTTCTGTCGTTGTGACGAAGACACAGCCACGGTCTATTTCATCTTCACATTGTTTCTTCTTTTTTCTTCTTTTTTTCTCTGTTTCCCTCTGATTTCCTTGAAGTCAATTACCCATAATAGTATTACACAAAGTGTATGAAGGAGATAATTCAAGAGAGAGATTTTATCACGTATACGGATGTCTCACATTGACAAGCAAGGAGCATTTTTTTTCTACATAGTGTCTTCTAGTTCTTAGTTTGTCCTCATATGTCTATCATGTATGTTGTCTTATTCTACAAAGCTTAAAGGCACAACACGCCTTTTATCTATGATTACTTCTTTTTTTTTTACTAAGCTAAAGGACAACTCTAGATGAAACATCATCTTATTATTCTTCTTGGATTTTTTTCCTATTTATTTTGACTTTAAATGAAAGAAAAATATTTTATTCGATCATCATGATCATCAAAAAGTAACAACAAACCACATACACGAAAGAACTAGACTAAAATAAGAGAAAACTATGATAGAAAAAGAAGCAATGTTCAAAATCGTTCTCTTCCTTTATCCTGTTCTTTCTCATTCCCTTTATTTTCTTTTCTAGATGGTTGTAACAATAGAGCGAAAACAAAAAAATGAGAAAGAACGACATTCATTGAGTACAAAGAAATTTCTATAACAGTAAATAGAGCTTCTTTTTTTTTCTATGTGTTAGGATAAACATTGTAATATTGCTTTCACGAGAGATTTTCTTCAATATAAAGATGATAATAATAAAGAAGGATAGATCTACCTTTATTTTAGTAATGTTTTTTTTTGTGTTCATTAGTTTATATGAGAAAAATCTATTGGGAATAGAATGGTTTAAAATTTTCTTGTTTTCTTTACATTCATAGATGTAGATATTTATATCTTGGCATTTTATCCCTCGAGCAAAAACTAAAAACTCTATCTTCATCGTTCGAATTCTGACAGATCTGATTATATATCTCGACAACTCAAAAGAACAAATAACAAAATGTTCTTCTTTCTAATTTAGTTCAAGTATTATATTTTATCTAAATATATAATAAATGTTCATATGCAAATTATGTACGGCGTAGTGAATTTCATATTGATTATTGAATAAACAAATTCATACATCAAATAGGTTCTTTTAAAATGTTAGTAGGATAATGTTAACAAACCTCATGAGACATAATGATCTTTTTAAAAAATTCATAACATTACTAAAAACATTTTCATCTGCATAATGTAAATGCGTTTATGTAAATGAAATTCGATTCATAATTGGTTGTTACGTTTGTGTCTTTTGTCGTTACTGTCAAGATGAAAAATCTAATATTAGATTATGAAGAAGAGAATTTTTTATCAGTGTTATGTTGTTAGTATTAATCAAAACATCAAAATAAAACACTTGGTAATGTGTCCAAGTTGAACAAGCATCGTTAGCTTTAGCTATTCGAATAACTTCAAATTGTTAACACTTCCACATTGGGTATGTTTATTAATGAAAAAAAAGGATAAGTTTCTTTTCTTTTTTAAGCCTATAATTGAATCATATTTACTTACTTGTATCATGTTTTAAGTGCCGTCTCTTTTTTATCGTATAAACGTATTTCTATAATGCCAAGTAAAGAAAAAAAAGGATACTATTACTCTCCTGAGGATTTTCAAACAATATTTTTATAAAATAATGAAAAACTATAATATAGATCTTATTGTCTTTTTTTTTCTCGTTACAAAATACCTGTCAAATTGATCGAACGGTCTGACAATTCATAAATAAAAAGGATTCTCAATGGACAGTCTTTTCTTCTTGATAACGATAAAATTATTTTTGTTCACTGAAAAAATGATAGTTGATCCTATTTTTGGATATAGAAGAAAACAAATTTCTCGATAAGTCGAAGCACTTAATAACAATAGTTGTCTTTTAGTGCATCTTATAGATGATGAAAGTTAGGGTGTCTGTCTTGTGTTTTCTTTTCATTCGATGATGCATAAGAAAGAAAACATTTCCATATCGATGCTCGCCAGCACATTAATAGTAACGGAAGCATTTTTTGCCTGAAATCAATTTGATGATGACATTCGATGGGATGGAGTGGAGAATGTGCTTCTTGTTTCTTTGAGTAATTGTTCGACGTGTTGAAGAACGGAAAAAGTGTTGAGTGAAGATTTAATCAGATGCTACTATTCTATCTTACTCATATTGCTGAAGGTCTCAATGACACTTTAGTTAGCTTTGATACATGGATTTATCAACAATAACATGTATAGATATGGATATACCTATAGGAATTATGTAGTTATATCGAATTAAATGCTTTCTCAATAACTACTATTTAGATGACAGTTCAAATAAGATTATATAAAAAGTAAATTAGTTTGATTTATATTTTTATTAAATAAGTATTGAAAATGCTTCCATGAATGCCTTCATTTTAAATCAATTATCTGTTTTATATATGCGAAAACATTTCTGGAATGTTATTTTTATTATACAATCATAGTATAGATGCTCACGGTTATTAACTATGCGTAACTGTTTCTGAATAACATTGTTTGATACAATAAAAAGGATAAACAAACAGGCGTTATGCCACATGGACTACTGAGTTTTTTTTGTTTTTGGATAGAATAACATTTTCTATACAAATGTCACGAGTCAAAATTTATTCATCGCATGCCAAATACAAACAACTATTTCATGCGAGATTGTAATAGGTTGTCTTGTATAATCTCTGTAAGACATAACATTAACTTGGATATCCAATTAATCATTTTCCAGGGACTAATTGTGATAAATTTAAAAATTAGATACGTTATTAATTCTATACTAATAATCTGATATTATGCTTAAAAGCGATATAGAACAATCAATAAAAAAAACCATGACATAGAACAAATGCAATCTTCTTAGAATTGACTTTTTTCCTCACTATATTTTTTTGATAAAAGGCTTATAAAAAATATTGATATACTAACTCTTCATTATTCAAATCGTAATTAATGACATTTTAATCAACAAAACTACGCAAGATGCATATGTATTATTCATGTTCTTTGAATTTTAGCAAATAAACAAATTAAAAATTGAATAGAAAGGTTCTAGAAAAAGTGTAGAAAATCATAAAATATTCATTTACTTTCTCACACTTAATATTTAACAAAAGCATTTGTGTGAAAAAAAAATGTTCTGAGTCTGAAAATAAATATAAAATAATCATAATTTTATCGCTCAATCAAAGTACTTATATTAAAACTATATAAAATCATACTATTGAATTCTTCAATAGAAAACGAATCTATCGTATAAAATTTAATAAATATTTTTCAATAAAATTTTACAAAAGAAATGTCGAAAGGATATGAGTCTTCACAGAAATAAAATAATCAGTTAATATGTTTGAAATATGTTTTGTCAAGATTAAAGTTGTCTATTGTCATAAAAACTTACTGTCACTAGAGATTTTCTTGACATTAAAAATATGATTAGTTCTATATGACAAGAAAGAACTTAGAAAGACTATGTATGTTCCTAAACATTCCATTTTTGAACTTATCAGATGATTGTATCTCTTTGTATTCTTGTCAATCTTCAAAACGAAAACCAGCATATGATAGACTCCTGTCATTTTGCATTACGATTTAATTGACGTAAGCAACCAGTTTAACGATATTGATTAAATTAGTTTTGACTTATGAAATATTTAATCGAACTTGCCGTAGAAAATTCTATTCTTTTCTTTTTATACAACATTGAATAAAATTAACAAATATTATTTTATTTCATCAGAAAATAGAAACTTCTTTGAGCTGATCATATATCGATAAGTAAACGAAAACACAAAACAAAATTTTCCAAAATGAATAATTACAACATTTGCAATTCAACATTATTGATAACATACCAGAATATATTCATATCCAGGGAGTAAAGTTTTTTTATGACACACAATTATTCCTTTTTTTATACATTTGTTCTACTTTTCAAAAATATCGGTTTATGACACAAAAAAAAGAAATTCTTGCATTGTTTCATTTTCACATTTATGGAAAACATCATTCACATAAAAAAAATACATATATACAAGAGTAGAATTTCATTAAAAAAGCAGATATTGTTGAAAGTCTTCTCGTCGAATCTATGCATTTACTTCCACATCTACTATGTTCTTTGTTCAAATATAACATAATTTTCACCAGTTTTCTTGTGAAAAAAACAAAAGAATTCTTCTTATTTCCTTTCTTTTCTTTGGTGGTATACTCGGAAGTTAGAACTTTTGTATTTCTTTATTGCTCTCTCTATATATATTATATATGTATATGACCCGATGCAAACATATGCACACCCTTAGAATTACAACAACTAACAAAAATCTTATTATTTCTTTTATCGAATAATGATGGCCATGTTTCTAAGTATAAACCATCGTCGGATGCGTGATCCATTAGTTTTTGCTCCAAATGTGGATGTATTAAAAATAATTTATTATCTTGATTGCGTATGTACGGTAATCGATTATGACGATAATAATATTCGAAAATACTGAAATTATTTCAATAAGATTAATAAGTTAAATGAAAAGGATAAACTTCTATTTTTACTTACATTAATATTCTCATCAGATGAATTACAAGGTACAGCATCTTTTGAAAATAATGTACTATGTCCTAAAGGAGCATCCATAAATAATGTCTAATCAAAAATCACTTGTTTTTTATGTTTTGCATTTCTCAGTCTGGACTTGTCAGTTTGTAACCAACTTCTACCATTCCCATGGATGTTCGAGAAGAAATAGCACTAAGTCTCAATACATTTTTTTGTTCGTTTCTTAATCATAAAAAATCCTTCTTTTATCCCTGAAGATACAGAAATTCAAACTTTACAAAATTGTCGACTTTGTTTCTTTAATAATTTTTTATTATCAAGACGAAATTTGAGAGAAGAATATCTACTTACTCGTTCAACTGCAACGGTCAAGAACACAAAAAAATGATGGCAATTTTTTTTAGAAAAGATTGAGGTGAATTTTCACCTAAGTCATAAAACTTCTTTGAAAACTCTGCATCTATGGATGCATGTTGCAGAATTTTGAGAATAAATATTTGAGAGTAACAGTTTTAAAGTGAAAAAAACTGAAAGCATATAAAGATCCTTCTGCCAGTGAACTTATGCCATTGTTATTTTCTCAGTCAAAACAATCTTAATATTTTCACAATTCAATTCTACATCTCATAGTATAATAATAAATCATTCACAGAACAAATCTGGCTTTTAAAAAAATGATTTTCCAAAGTGTACTGAAAACTACCCACAGCTGTCAAGTTCAAGTCTTTTTCTTATAAACATCAGTCTCAGAAACGATGAAAAAGTCATGAAGGTATAGAACACGAAATACTCTATCGATTGGCATTAACTACTAGTTTGATTTTGACATCGACTTTGAAAAGCAAAGGCTTTACAGAAATTAATAAACGTCAGCAGAGAATAGGAAATCACGGTTGAATAACTGAATAGAACTGAATATTTCAAATTTGCATCGGTAATATTAAACTTTGTTGAAATTATTTAACTTTTAGCATGTAAAGAAAATCTCTGATGCTTAGAAAGCAAGAGAAAAGGATATCGAGATTTAGTATAATTTATTCTGAAATATATAGTACCAAACTCGAACAATTTCTATCAAAACTTATCAGATTTCGACCATTTCAGATAATCTAAATTTTAGGAAAAAAGTAAGGCGCCAGACTGTTCCGGATTCGTCTCAATTCGACAGCTTGTTAGAAAATGTCTGTCAGTAACAGACAATCGTATTCTCTATGGTACCTATATATCCGTTAAAAACATTTTACGATTAACTTACCTCATTCGTTCATAAATGAGATATTATTGAATACTCTAAAAATGCTGTTAAAATTCAACTTTAATTTTTTTAGAAAACCCGTAGTGGACGCTTGAATATATATGTGCATTTAGCTCTCCATATCATTGTCTGAACTTATCCAGTTTCGATTGAACCACTTCTTTCATTTGTCGGATGCACTATATAAATAACCCAGAATAATTCTAATAAATTATACGAGATTGATCAAGTAAAAAAGCAATGACTGGTGGCTCAGTCAATTGTAATTGGTGGTTGAACGCTTCGCATTAAAAACATCAGAAATTTTTACAAATATATGGATACGGGAGAATTATTATTAATCAATTATGTGATTCGATTATTGATCTAGTTAACAAGAACAAAGAAAAAGCTATGTATCGTGCTGCGATGCCTTAACTCTATATTAATTCTTGAGAAGAAACAGCAAAATCAAACCAATTTTTCAAAATTCATTATCTTTACTTTCATTTTTCTAGCACTTTTAACCAATAAATCGACGTGAAATTTTCGAATGATATTTTTTTGTATATGTGGCAGGGATTGTTTAATTAATTCAGAAAATGAATACAGAGAAGCAATCGAATTGTTATGTTTAATATCTTTTCTTCTTGAATAAGATCATTAAATGAAAAAAATTTTTAAATTATTTATTGAATATTATATTAATTTAAATTTCACCAACAAGAATATTGTAGAAAAGCTATTTCATTCAAAATTGATAAACATTGAAATAGGAGAACAACGATAAAAGCAGACTCAAAAAAATACGACATGCATGCATTAAATATTAAAGAATATTTTATTTCATGTAAGTGATTTTATTTCAAGATCGAACAATACAACATCAACAATACTAGTTAGTCAAAATTTATATTCAGATTTCATTCAAAAAATATTGACGAATGTGTGTATAGATGAGAGAACAATGCCCTGCTTTTGAAAATTATTATTTTGTTTAACTATAAAACAGAAAAGTATAGTTAATGAATCTAGAAGAACGAAGGCATGATGTCTCTCTCTTCCTCTCGTCTGATTTTGGAGATTTCAAGCTACCGCGAAGTTACGTTTCTCCGTTATGGAATCTTGAGCACATCTTTCGACACTCTTTACAAAACAAACGAAAATTAACCTTGTCAGGAACTAAAATGTTTTGTTCGAAAATGATTAACTCTTATGGCTAAGACATGATTTTTGTTTTGCTTTTTTTCATATAATTGAAAATATCATGAATACCGATCAGTAAATATTATTTAATACGTCAATATCATGTTTTCGAAATGGCGCAGTTAAATTTAAAATCTAAAATATGAATCAATATCATCTACGTATTGCATTATCACGTCTATCTGATTATATCCTATGATTTTGTTTTTATAAAGTACCTGTATTAACAAGTATCAATTATCAATTCAAAGTAAAATAACGTAGGAAAAGAAAACGTACGTGCTTTTGATGTTGACCTATTTATTGCCATTAGCATCGTGAAATATTAGATTTGATATTTATATGAACTTTGATAAGTTTATTGAAAAGAGAAAAGTATAGTTGGCGGGTTCTTTCTGATAAGGATTTTTGCTTTTCAAAAATTTTTCTGATATGAAGCAATGGTAGATTACCAAACAGATTTGAAACTATTCAATTATTTTTACGTATAATATTTACAAAAATTTTTAATTTGGACCTATATTGTTTTTCAAGTTAGCATACACTTTTCTCAATATTATTCTCTACGTTTATTATGCTAACACCATGAAATGTATGACATATCTAAGGAGATCTCATAGGTATACACTCATTTGGAATGTTACGAAAAACAAAGAAAAAAAATGGAATAAGTTTGTTGATAAGTGCATAATGAAAAAGAGAAGAAAAAACAAGCGTTGGCGTTATACATGAAACCTTCAACTAAGATTGAATAATAACCATATGACATATTTCACAAGACAGTGATGACATTCATCCGACAGTCATTTTCAGATAAACCATGCTCTCATTGAATAGCAAAACTAAAACTATTGGAACTGTTTTTGTTGATGCTGGAATACAATTGAGCGTACCAACGGTTACATCTACAGTTTCAATTGCTACAAAAGTACGTTCTTATTCAGTTATACAAGAGTCTCCTTCAACAAGAAAAATAAGATATGGTCTTTCGTCACTTTCAATCTCATTTCAAAAACGTTCTCATTTGAATAAACGAAAACTTGTACGTGATGTAGCTACACAATCATCATCAGAACAAATAGTTACTCATAAAAGCTTAAATAGTCCAAGTCATTTGGAGAATAGCAACCAAACGAACATGACAACAGCTATAACTTCAAGTTCACAAGAATATTTATCTAGTCGACGATATTATCAATATCCAATATCATCTAGTTGTTCGTCAACAAAACATAATAAAACTATAAAAAACACCTTACTTGGTATATGGCAAGGATTAAATACTGATGAATTGCAATTGCCTTCATCATCACGAACCGACTTAAAATATTTTGAAGATCGTGTAAAACAAGTAAAATTAACATTTAGTTAAGATTGTTATTAGGAAATAAATGTGTTTATTTCATTTTATATAAGAATAATCGAAGTTGTAAAGCTGTTTCAAATGTTTTTACAACATTACTAACACCTACACGAGCAAAAAAAGAACGACATCAATGGGTACAATTGGTTGGTCATAATGGTAGGATTTTTTTTCTTTTTCCGTGTATCTTGATATATTGAACTTTTTTTTTGTATCTAAAGGAACATTTAAAACAGGAATTCATGATGGTTATATATTGAAAGAATTATGTGAACATGAACAATATTGTTGTGAATTACTTCAAAATGATTTTTTAAAACATTTTGTTCCAAAATATAATGGAACTTTTCAAGATGAAGATGGAAAATGTTAGAAAACAAAAAGATTTATTCTAAATAAATAATAATCGTGTTTATTTTTTTTTTCTAGTATTTATTGAAATAGAAGATTTATTAGCTTCATTTCATGAACCATCTATAATGGATTGTAAAATTGGCGTAAGAACTTATTTAGAAGAAGAATTAGATAAATCTGAATGCAATCCAGAACCAAGAACTGTAGAAAACAACTTTCATTGATTATTATTGAAATAAATTCATATTTAATTTTTCTTTTTAGGATTTATATAATAAAATGATTGCAATAGATTGCTCGGCTCCAACAGAAAAAGAACATGAAGAGAAAAAAATTCTTAAATCACGGTATATGCTTTGGCGAGAAAGTTTAAGTTCAAGTCAAAATTTAGGCTTTCGTATTGAAGCTATTAAGGTAAAAGAATCGAATTTCATTTGTTTTTTTTTTGTTTTAATCAAGAATTCCTTTTTTTCTATAATGTATAGAAATCTCATGGTTTGATGTCTAAAGAATTTCAAAGAATTAAAGAATGTAATGATGTTAAAAAAGAATTGAGTGAATTTCTTGTTAATTCATTACCGCGTGCTGTAAGTTTTTGATTCGATTGTTTTCAGTTTTCATTATTTATGATTATTTTATAGACTCAATATCTTGAACGTCTAATTGAATTGCGTACAGCATGTATTCATTCAAATTTTTTTCAAACTCATGAAGTTTGCATAGAACTGTTCTTAATTTGACCTAATTTTTTTTTATTTAAAGTTAATTGGTTCATCACTTTTATTTGTACATGATGAAAACAAAGCATCAGTATGGATGATTGATTTTGGAAAGACACGATTATTACCTGTTAATATTCATATAACACATGACAAACCATGGATACGTGGTTCACACGAGGATGGTTATTTATCTGGTTTAGATAATTTAATATCAATTTTACAAGAAATAATTAATGAACAGTACTTAGGTGTTAATATCTAATTGATATATTACATATAGAAGAAAAAATGTATTCCTCTGTATTTATTTCTGTGATAACATAGATTCATAAATAAATTATTACTAAGCTCACATTGACTTTGACTTTGAACTATGTTCTATAAATGCATATCAGAGCATAAGTACTCATAAGATACGTAAAGTTAAAAAAAAACATAGGCAGTTATGGAATAGAATATATTTTGTATGTTAATTGACTTATGACTAAGATTTATATTAGACGAATATCATTTGTTTTCTTCTTTAGGAGTGAAGCAGTCGATAAGATAATAACACTTTTATTCTTTTTCTCTTTCAAAAAGTATCGAACAAACATGCACTAAAAAAATAATTAGTACTTCAACATTACTTTGACGAAAAGGAAAAATAACATTGTTTTTTTTAAACATGTGAAATAAATGAAGTTTCTATTTAAGGATATTCGAATGTCAAGTCCTTTCAAACAATTGAAATGTTTGAAGAACGTTCAGCTACAATTGAAAACTTATTCTATTAATTAAACGATAGTTGAAATCTCTTTTAAAACGATATGTACTGGAACTAAAATACAAAATAAGATACATGTGTTATAATATAAAAATTCGTATGTACATTTAGTTAATTGGCAAAATCGAACAAGAAGAAAGAATAAAAATATAGGTTCATGTTTATATCGTTACTACAATTAAGGCACTTATATAGTAGCTATACTAGATATTACTACGAGAACTCATCAATGGTACTCATGCTTGTATCTAAGTATTTGAGTATAAAAGTAGAGCAACTATCTTGAAAAAATGAATACTTCTAATAACTACTTCTATCTAGTATCACTGTGTTCTACTGATTTATGTAACGTGCATGAATGTGCTGAGATCAACAGGATTGAAACGAACAAATGTTTTTAGAAAGAGTACTAAGCTGGAAAACAACCGAAGAAAGTCGTACAGTTCTACTAAAGCAATAAAGAGGTTTATCAAAAGTGAAAGAGTTCTAATCCAATCGTTATTTTCACTTGTGACATACACACTTTAAAATATTTATAGAGCTGATTCTATCGAGTTATGTTGTTGTAAATTCGTTTTTGATTTAAATATAAAGCGATAAAAATAAAAAACAGAGATACATAAACTGAAAATTTGACCCAGAACGAACAACTCAGACACTCCAAGGATTACTTTGCCTTTATTTTTTTAATATAAAGATTAGAGATAAAGTTTCTATTTTCAGAAAATATATTATAAGTAAATTGAAACACGTTTCGAGAACAATAAACAAAAAGGAAGAGAAATGAATAATCAACTAGGCAATAAAACAAAAACATATAGATCATCCAGTAGAGTGAAAACGACGTAATGTGTAATTTTTCGTCTAGATTTTGAACGATCACTTCCATTGTCTTGAACAGCAGTGTAATGACCCTAATTTTCGTCATTTTATATAGTTTACAACGGCATTTTCTTAGTCTTGAGTAATATTATGCACACTTTTTCATAATTTTAAATCTTAATTGATCTATAACAAAAAATTATCGTATTGTATTTTATTATATTGATTTTTACAATTAATCTCAATAGAATGAATCTTTAGTGTCATGAAAAAATTGTTTTTCTTTTCTTGAAACCACTATTCATTGAAGCAATACGTATGAGTCATTAGAAAATGCGTAGAAATTATGATAAAAAATAAGCTATTAAAACAAGTTTTTTTTTTCTATGATCCATTTAATTATATTATTTGTCTTTGGTACATAATTTCAATATATTTTTGTACATATGTGCGTATAATTTGAATATTGTACAAATAAACTAGCATGACTACTGAGCAATATTTCGGGCGGGAAAGTCTCGAATCTTTTGTTTGTGACCTTCAATCAACTTCCCGCTATTTCTGACGAAGAACGGCCAGAAGTCACCAAAAAAACATTCAGAAACATTCCGACCCCGAATACGGCATTCACATTCCTTTCATTTCCAATGTTTTCCGGTCGGATATAATTATTTTTCCGACTATTTCCGACAAAGCCTGCTTGTTTTCGGATGTCGTTAGGATTGACCTTGATTGCTTTCGTCTTTAGAGCAAATGTGTAAAGCAAAACTTATATAAGTTCTCGTCAGAATGCATGAAAAGTGTCTAATACCCACAAATTTCTGGAATACTGGCATCACAGTAGTGGATATAAGCAAGAGGGTACAAGCTCGTTCGTCCTTTTGGTGATTTTCGTCTATGGTTGTCCTTTCCTTCGAAAAATATTCCTCTCTTGCATGTATAAATTCAATAGGATATGTAAACACTTTTTGTATCTTATATTTCCAAGTTTTCAACTATTATCTAATACACTATCAACTATTATTACCTAATCTATAATAATAAAAATAAATAAAAATTGTAACCAATACCATTATAACTTAATTGTTTTTTAAAAATTGTATGCAATAGTAAATTTAAAATCAAATTATTATTTCTTGTTATTATGTATGATTAATGTTTCTATTAATCATATAACAGTAAAAGTCCATTTTTATCCTTTGTTCGATTGAAGCGATCGTAAATATCTATCTTTCTTCAATAGATGCCGATAGGCTAAAATCTTTTGATATTTTTATTTCGAAAAATAGTTACTCATGAAAGCTTAAATTACACCTGTTGTCTTCTGATTTTGCATCATGTAAAAAGATAAATTTTGCAATTGTTTGTAAATGTTTTCAAGAATTTCAAAAGCTGTCAGTCAGCAGTTGAATGTGGGAATCAAGTTTATCTGCATGCATGTAAAAACTATTTGACGACGGATTTTCGTCTAGTCTTATTTGAGACAATCTGTATGACTTTCAACATCCATTATTTTTCTTAAATACCACACAGTCTCCATCTAGACGAACATTAAATGAAACAAACAAGGTAATTCTTTCATTGATTCACATAGTGATCAATATATTTTGACACATACTCTATCTAATAGTATAAACGTCTTCTTCAGAATTTTAAGGAGAGTGAAACAATCAGAATACAAAAATCAGTCTGAAAATACTGAAATCGATGAGAAAAAATCATCTTTTGACAAAATTAAACCGACTGTCGACACGCCACCCAGTACAGATTCTGAATATGCATATCGCCTATTATCAAACATTGAAGAAAGACTTTAGTTTAAATATGTGATTTCTGAGAAAAAAGTTTTCCTAAACTAATATTCGAAATGGATCCGTTAAGTGAAATGAAGATGCGCCCACTAGTATAAAATCAAATCCACTCAGACTGTGCCCTTTTAACTGCAGTAAGTATAAATGTTCTTGAACTATAAAGCCGTTTTCTAAAACGCCTTGGTTTTTCTGATAATTTTCTTTCTTTTTTAGACTTTAAAGAATTTCTATTAAAAATCAATCCTATTTTCAAAATCAGGGCGTGAAACTACATTGGATTACGTATGACACAAGACATTTTCTAACCAAAAGCTTTTTCTTGAAACAATGTGATCAACGACTTCCCTCAAGTGCTTTTCGCCGAAAAATTCTTGATTTTTTTGAATGACCTGCAATCACTTATATGCACAAGAAAGCCGCTTCTGTGAATGTAAGTTAAATATTCTTCTACTATGCGAGACACCCACACTATACATCAGTTGTATTAGTTTCTTTAAGAAAATAAACTATTCGGTCATTTTTAAACATTAATAATACATCTGAGCAACATCAATTTTAATAGAAAACAAGAAAAAAAAAATAACAATTAAAAATGATCATCACATGAACAACGACCATCTTTAGTAAAATAATGTATTCTTAGTTTGTCTCTTGCAATAATTTCTCTTTGTGTTAATCGAGCAATAAGTTTTGATACTTCATGACAATCAATACACATTCGTAAATTTTTTGTTAATTGTATTGTTGTACCAGGTGGTGTTGATATTAAATTAAATGCAATAGCTAATCGTTCTGAATGTCCATATATACTCCATTCAGTATTTATTTCGTTTTTTGTCAAAACACTTTCATTAGGTTGATAGCCTAATTTTATTAATTGTTCATGTAAAATCTCTAATTGTTCATAAATTTCTTTTGATCGTGGATGTCGAACATCTTGAGCATAAAATTCATACATGATTCCATTGATTTCTGTCCATGTTACACCAGAATATTTTGGTATTTTATCACGATATAAATTTTGTCGAAGAAGTAATGAACGATTATGATCACCAACTGATGAATAAACATTTGCTGTTAATACAACAATAGCTGAACGTTGATCATCCGTTAATGGTATATTCGATTCCATTAATTCATCATGAATTTCAAGTGCTAATTTAGCATTTTTATGTATACGACAAGCAGCTAAAAGAGAAATATATAGAACAGGTGCACGTGGATGATTTTTTTCAAATAGACGAATAATTGAATGAGCTTCAGATAATTGACCAGCACGACCATAAACATCAACCTAGGTTTAAAATTCATAGAAAAATATTTCAAGAATTAATAAATAATTTATATCATTTTCATTGATATTTGAATGTGTAAACTAGTTCTAATAGACTACGCTTCTTCTCTGGTTCAATTACTATCTATTATATACTATCAATATACATTTAATTTGTCTCACAAGGAAACTATCCGAACTGATACCTACCGTTTGAGTTCACATGGAAGTCTTGGTAAGATTAGCAAAGTCCTAAAAAGATTCTTGCTCTCGGATCTTAGGAGCCGATTTATGATCGTTTTACTGAATTTTCGATTCATCTTTAAGTTCTTGGAAAAAAATCAAATCAGAGTAATTTGACCTGAAATTTTGCTCATAAACAGGTCAGATAACTAGTAGAATATCCTGAAAGTTTCAGTCAAAAAAAGAATATCTCGTTGTCAAGATATTAGAATTTTAACTAAACTACATTTTTGTGACATATCTGTGGCAAAAGACCATTCTTTTCAACTGAAACACTCAGGATATTCTACTAGCTATTTGATCTGTTTATCGGCTAAATTTCAGATCGAAATACTGTTATTTGTTTTGTCGGTAAATGCTTAAAGTTGGATGGAAAATACAATAAAACGTTCATAACTCAGTTTCAGAAGTTTATGGGCGCGAATTTTTCTGATCTTACCGAGACTACCTTGTGAACTTCATATGAGATCAATCGACGGTATCATTTCAAGTACTTTCCTCATCAAACAAGTTACTACTGGCATTTAGACTATTTTGAGATACAAATGAAGACAAACATTTATATTTTTAGTGAAACTCAATATAGTGATGAGCGAAAACGTTTTTCTTTCATAGCTAAAAAGAACAAATCTGTGTTAGTTTATATTCTATAAACCATTTACACAGTTTCAGTGAATTGTGACCGAAAACACAGGGTAGAGTATAACGAACTATGCAGTAAAAAAAAATGAAATATCTCTATTTTAATTTAAATAAATCAGCTGACAATTTTTATTCATACAAAGAAGTTAAACAAATACTACTTTAAAATAGCATTACTTATACTTCTGAAGAATTAAGTTGTCGTCAAGAAAAAAACATGTCTAGACAGACTCATAGATAACTTTCAGTTGTTATTTAAAATAATAACAAAGAAAAAACAAACTTCATTAATAATATGACATTATTTGTCATAAAAGTGAATTTTAGCGTTCGAGTTTGTGTCGAATAGCACAAATACATTATCAAATCCTTCAGTTATCGATTTATTAACTTCTTTAGAACAAAGAATATTTTAAACTAATGACATTAGACCACAATCTTTGCTTGATATATATGAATGCTATATTATGCATAAAATCAGTCTTGATTCTTTTTTTTTTTTGTTACTATCTTCATTGAAAACTGAAATTATCTATGGATCACTCAACATATATTGTTTTATCTGACAATTACTAATGTTTCTTTAGTGATGTTAGTAATATTACTTCGAAACGATATTTGGTTATGTTATCTCTATGAAAAGAAAGTCGCAATACATCCTTATCATACCCAGAAAGACTCAAGAATTCATTGATTTGAAATGAAATGAAAGTATTTGAACTATACATTGTGTTATGATTGATGACATATTCTGTATTTATTAAAAACAAAAGGCATAGATCTTTATATGTATGATACTTACAAGCGCATTCCACATTTTGACTGTTCGTTTATCATTAGGAATATCATCAAATATTTTTTGTGCTTCTTTTATCAGACCACCATGAGCACAAGCAGTCAAAACACTAAGCAATATTGATTGAATATTTCCTGATAAATTATTTTTTGTTTCATAAAACAAAGCAACAGCTTCTAATGCATGAGAATTTATTCCATATATATTAACTAAAATAATGTCATTTGTTTTTTTTTTTGACATGAAGCCTCAACTAAATAACATACTCATTGATGAAATACTTGGTTTACTTTTTATTTTCAATTGATCAAAAATTTCTCTAGCTGAATTTAAATCTCCACATTTTCCATATGTATCCATTCTAAAAAGAAAACAAGAAGTTTTATTTCAAATAACTTATATACTAAGCTTCCTCCTCTCAAAAATCGATCTTGAGTAAGATGCATTCACATTGTATTAAATTTGCAGCCCTCTATCAAGATGTTTTCGGGATGTATTCAGCAAGCAAATGTAAAAGATAGCTCATTCACAACTTAGAAATCTCTGCAATTCTTCTTGCTGTAGATCTAAACTTTTCTTATTTGAAAGAGTATCTCAGAGTGTAGTGCACTTTTTTTTTGAAATTCTTACTTTTTATGCAAAAAAAAAGAATGACAACTTCAATGCGTCGAAAAATTCTCAAAAAATGTTCATCTATTTACAGAGAGTTTCTTTTATATAATAATTAAAAAACTTTAAATTCAAAAAGCAAGCATTATAGCTTCACGTGCTCTTTCAAAAAGATTTTGACTACAGTGAAGTTCCTTCGAAAACTTCGGAACGTGTGATCAGAAAAGTATACTTTTCAAGCTTGATATAACGGAAATCACCAAAAATTTTGACAAAAACGAGTTATCAAATTAAAAAAATCATGTCATTCATGAAAGATCAAATTTTCGACTAACATTTAAATTTTGTTTCTTTTTTAACGAAAATTGACTTTTTTTTTCTTGGAAGAGGGTCTTAAACACATACCTACAGGGTATTGAGAATTTTCTCATTCGTTTCATATGGTATTCCACTTGATATAATATCATTATGAATTGAACGAGCATGATATAATAAACCTAATTTACCAGCTGCATTTGATGCAACTAAATAAATAACTTCATCACAACCAATTTGATTAGTATGTTTTAAATGATCATATATAGCAAGAGCTTTTACAGGTAAATTCTAAATATACAATAAGATTTTTATCTACCAACAAAACAAAAAGAAATCTGATATACATTGACAATATACGCTTTAGCCATAGCCGTATATGAGATAACATCTGGTTGTTTCATATTTTTAAATGTTTCTTCCATCCGAATAACATTTCCACATTTTCCATCCATCTACAACCGATTAATATGGTTTATGAAAAACAATACAAAATTTTCTGAATGACATACATCAATCAATGCATTAATTAATCTACGATCATGAGCAAAAAAAGCTCGAGTTGAAGACGATAAAGTATTTAATTCTCTATGAATTCGATCAGCCATTTGTATATCACCTATTTGTGCTATGGCATTTGCCCATAAAACAAATGTAACAATATTTCGTTCATTCTTTGGTAAGCGTTCAGCAAGTTGAACAGCTAAATCTGCTCGATTATTTATTACATAACCTTTCATTAAAGTATTTACTGGAATAGCATGTTGATTAAGATGTTCTTTATAGAAAATTTCTTCAGCTATGCAAAAAAAAAACGAAAAAGAAACTATTTGGTTTTTTTAATTTTTTAACGTTTTATTATTAACCTGTTTTTAAATCACCACATGTTGCATAAAGTTGAACAAGACATGTATGTATTTTAATTTCTTCATTTTTTTCAACTGTTGTTGACCATCTTTGTCGAATATATTCATGAATACGTTTCCCTTCATCCAAATTACCCAAACGTATACAAGCACTCAAGGCAAGAAGATAAGTAATAAAGTCAGGTGTTATATCTGGATGTTGAGTTATTAATTTATCGAACAATGCAAGTGTATTTTTAGGTGTTTTACGTTTATTCGATTGTGTCATTGCTACATTCCAATTGTAAAGTTCTTGAGAATGAGATGTTGATATTTGAGTTATAGGATTTATTAGATTATGACGCCAGACAATGATGGATGTGGGTAAACGTCGAATAAATAAAAAACGATTAGTAAACATTGAAATAAGAGTTTTATAAACTATCACAGTTACTGATCAAGTCAATAAATGTGCAAAAGAATATTCATGAAGTTTTTTAATTGGTTACATATCAAAATCCAAACACAAGAAGACTATGAAAGATGGCGTTGAAATAGAAAATTATCATTCATTCAAACATCGAATAACAATACTGTCTCTCTGTTTTGCGACTACTGTATAAATTTGGCAACCATTTATGATCGTGATTTCACATGAAGTTATAAAGGATATATTCATAAAGTTTGCGAAAAACTATGCTTCGATTAACTGTAATTTTTGTAGAAATCTGTCAACATCTATGTCTACATATTGTTTTGTTTATGACTTATATGGGTGGAGATTTTGTTTTCTATTAGAAAAATCAGATTTTATAAGAATTTGAAAAGATATTTTTCGTCTTGAAAGAACTTTATTACCGATGATACGGTCTACACTCGTATTTCGAATCTAAATAATACACGTAAAAAGTTTCTTTGTTTTTCGTCGATATTGAAGCAAATACCTATGGATGATATGCGACTATAAAATCTGGTGTATTGATTTTAAAAACTTTATGTTCACATTTTAAATATTTGTACATACAAAAAAATTGAAATTGAAAACGTTCTGGTTTATCATCATTCTTATTATTCTGTCTTGTTCATCTTTACAATATAAAGTTTTTATTGAATAATAATCGAAGCAGAAGTATTTGGAAAAATTTTGATTTCTGAAACCATATTGTCGACTTCTAAACCAATAAAAATTTTTACCAGACATATTTTTCCAAAACGTATCTGCGAAGAAGGAAAATCTAAAAACCAAACATCTCTAAAACAGAGTCTTGCACAACGCTTTTACAACTTGAAAAATCAGTATTTCTCAAGTATTTGCAGCTACCTGGATCGAAATTGAACAAAAAATTTACCCAATCTAGCGCATCAAAAGCTCCATCGGTATCAGTTTTCAGAATACTTTTGGTTCAACTTTTGATTCTTCGATTAAAAGAATTTGAAACATGAAATTTTTGCAAAATTCTTTCTTTTCCAAGAGATATTAGTTTACAAAAATATCAGCCACCATATGTAGAAATCTTGCATGAACTGAATTCTTTTTGCATTATTTCGTCAAAATATATAGCTATAGTTGTAAAATTTTAGCAGAAGCTATTGATTTGTACAAAACCAAAAATAACTTCAAATTGCGATACACTATTGGATGGAAAGCTCATTTATGCTGCAAAAATTATCATTGAGCGTGCTTTCTTATTTTTCTTTGCATATAAAATAACTAACTGAAAATACAAAATGATATTACTCGATCGTGAAGTTGCAAGAGCGTTTTTAGAAGTTTTCGTTTTTTCGCTATTGCTTCTTCTCAAATTCATTCTTGAAAAATATGTCTCATAGAAAGTTTGTAGTGCAGACATTGCTCTTTCTAACAAAAAAGAGTTCAGGGCTTTAAAAGTTAGAAATATTACGTAACAGAATTCAACATTTTTCCAGAGATTTTTGCACCACCTATTATATTGATTTATTAAAATAATACAGAAAACAATATCACATTGTTCAGACACTGATTATAATTAAGTATGATCATATCT
>CAJNOP010000009.1:3824503-4008922 GCA_905250075.1 Rotaria sp. Silwood1 | reverse complement strand
TTCATTTATTAGTAAGGATATTATCTTATATATTTTTTCGATAATATCCCTTCAACAGATTGTCATCTATATTGTTTTAATACTTATTATGATACTATTATTTGCTGCTTATATTATACCAGAAACGATTCATATTGTTGAAAATTTCCTAGTAATTATTTGTGAATGCACTTTAATATGTTTCTGTTAATGTTTGAAAGATTGTGACATTCATTGTTCAGGTCGTTTCAATAATATTTACAATATTAATCGAATGATGGATTCGATTTTTCATTATTTGATAGATATCAAAATAATAGATCATCTCTAACGAATAAGTCACATGAATTAATTCAATAAACAAATGATGCAAGTAACATCTCATCCATAATTACATGTGTAACTCATAATAATCTTGATTCAATAGAATGTTGGAGTGTGAGTGTGGATCTTGGTTTCTGTTTATGGAACCTATCATCATCAACAGCCACATGCACCTATACCCTTAATGTCAAATGCATCATCACTTTTAATAGATCATTGAGCTTTATTATATGAACGTATACTCGATGAAAAAGCGTTTGCGCACTTGGAAATATTATCTCATTAGCCATGTTTTATAAAAATTAGGCTACTTGCTTAAAATAAATCTTCGACTGGAAGATTCGAAATGAATCTAAAATCAACATAGTTTTATTATGTGTTCATCGTCTTTACCGTATCGTTATTCTGTACGTTTATATTTAGATCAGCTCAGCACTCTGTCGAAGACGACCGCACCGACTTACAGTGGCACTGGTGCTCGTCGTCACCTTCTAGCCGTATATGAAATTAAAAAGCTAATTCATATGTATCTCTTGCTCAGAAATAACACAAAATTTTTCTTTTAATGAGTATCTTCTTTTGACATTTTAAGAATTCTATGAAACCTCTTACTCACTATTGTTGATGATTCGAAGATTAAATAAAAACAGAAAAAAATTCTGATGGAGTGTATTGTATTTTAGGAATGGATAAGTGGCAACAGTATGGGTTACTTGGTTTAGAAAATTTTTACGTTTACAATATCTTAATCATACTCACCGTGCTACAATTAGCATCAATATTCATGAAATTATATGTGACCGTTGAATCCAGAGTAACTATTAAAGTGAGCTAATTACTGACGAGTTATGTATTGTGCTTTTCCAAAGTACTTATAGTACCTGATATACCATATGACTAATCATGATCTCGCTGTATATTTTTCTTCCTGATATTAATATGACAGATTCCATCAATTTGTCGAACTCTAATTATTCGTCATTTCGAAATAAATAAATTTTTTTATCTGAATAAAATCAAACTTCATTGTGTTTTGTTTTGTTCTAGTGTTTAAAATCTTCTGGTGAATTTATTGATTTAAAGGGCTTGCCCTGAAAGAAGAATAATTCACATTCTTGACTATTCCGAAAATAGAACATGTGGTCTTTTGAATAAGCGGAACTTCTTAACTGGATTCTTTAGTGATATTGGAAATAACAAAGAAGAACTTGTCTTTTATAGGAAGAAAATGACGACAATCATATTTATAATAATATTTAAGCCGACTGATATTTACTCACATTTAAATAGTTTTGATAAAATGAATAATTAATCGAAAAAAAAGTACAACTTGAATCACAATATTTCGATGCTTTAAATAAGATACTTGAAAAGAAAATTGTAGTGAACAAGCTGATTTATAACGACTTAGTCACACAAAATTTTGAATGTCTAAGCAATATGTATTTTTTCTTTCACTAATAACATAAACAAGTGACAACAAAGTTTATTAGTGCATATGAAATCATCTGATAACTTTAAATTTGAAGTGTATCGATAAAGCGTCTAGCTGTAAATTTAACTGTAATTCTGATAAGAAAAGTACTGAAAATTAAATTACTTTCAAGTTTTGTCCATTCTGACTTAGCGCTACATTTATAGAGTTCTTGTCTGCTCTTAAATGGAAAATATCGTTTTGAGGGTGTGGGTGGGTGTGGATGTCGGTGTGGGTGTGGGTATAGACGTCTCTCAGGAGAAGATGTACGGGGACACGCACACGCACACCCACACCCAATCATCTCATCGTTTACTGAAATACATATGCACAACTATTATCATATCATATTTGATTAAACTAGTTCTTTTTCGATGGTCATCATTCGATAAATCAACAAGACTTTGACATATTTTGTTCGATCTATGCTCATTCTAAGAAAAGCTTTTATAAGTTAAAAAAGTGAAACGATCTCGGAAGTATTTCACTGATTATTTGCAACGTGTGATCTTTCTCTAAACAAGAAAAGTTAATTAGGTTCTCTTGTCTAATAAGACATTAACAAGGGATACTTCAATTCTCAAATGATAGAACTTTGTTTCTTTTCTGATGAGAAAAGAAAACAATGCGATATATAAATACGGTTTAGAAATATCGGATCAATGATTATTTATCTATTGTATAAGGTATGTCTGTTTTATCTTGTTTGGCACCCAGCGTTATTTTCAAGTGTCTCACATTTGGAAGAGTTCCATTGCAATTATTCTCAGCAAAACTTTTAATTTTTCATATTTGATCAAGATTAATTGTTAATGATTGAATATAATGGCTGATACGAGTCATAACATCTGAATAAAAGCGTCGAAGAAGTAATTGATGTGATGCTTGATGATAATCAAAAGTTAAATCGATTGAATGATATCTATCAAATCCAAGTGCTTCTAAATGATTATTATCAATATCAATCATAGAACAAAGTAATAGCACACGAGGATTAAATTCCCAGGTGATTCGATCCGACTGTCGGATTACGTCGGATTATATCGGAAAAATTACCGGATTTTAACGGATCCGACGGGAACTCGTCGGAAGTTGTCGGCGTCCTAGCCACAGGATTCCGACAGGAGGTTCCGGATGTCGGAATAATCAGGATCCTGCGAAATCCCTGAAACTCCGACACTTTCCGACATCCAGAACCACTTGTCGGAATCCTGTGGTTAGGATTCCGACAAATTCCGGCGAATTTCTATCGGATTCGACAGGGTGAATTCGACCTGGGTTTATTCATAATATATAATATTAACTCATCTGCTAAATCGACTAGTTCAACAACATCTTTCATGCACAAAAATCATTTTATTAATCATATTATTAAGTAGATTATGCATACTCTTTTTTGATAAACAGTTCATTGTTGATACGTTGCCTGTCTAGATTAAAGCTGATGTAGACATATATATATGAATGGTTATGTTTGATGAACATTGTCTAAACGAGAAGCAGTCATTGATGATCAATTATTATAATAAAGAAAAAGTCATTTATACAAAGATGTAAATCAACCAATTAGATGAAGGTATTTTCATCAGGCAATGCAATTTATTGATTTAAAGTATGTCTAACGTTTAGAAGTAAAAGTGGATGAGTGATGTAACTAAAAAAATCTTCGATGATGGAGTACTGTCTCATAGTTTGTGAAAAAAATCGATTCGAATCTGGAACCGTCACAATATTCAATCTATTCATTCTTGACAAGTTCCTCTAGAACATAGTGAGAAATGAGAAAACCTTTGGCAAAAAACGACATATTTTGTCTATGTTAGTAGATATAGACATGGATATTAAGTAAGATGTTTCTGAGAGAAATTCCAACACTGTCTATGGAATGTATTGTTTTGTTCTGGAATATTTCATCTAATTTATGAAAATAAGATTTTGTAACAAAATGAATACTATGTCATCAACATGTTTCTACACCTTTCTTTTCTCTTATTAAACATTATTTGTATTCATTGTGAAAATATTTCATCGATAACATCACTAAGAACTTTTTGTCGATGTTTCTATCGATATGTTTATTTGCTAAAATAGAATATTTTCATTGTTTCCTAATTTCTTTCACAATTGCTATATACACATGAATGAAAACCATAAAGATGTATTTAGATATTCTTTTATCAATATATTAATAAGAACATAATTCATTTTACACAAAAAAAAATTTATATTTTACATATGTTCACTGCCATTTATTACAACATATGCTCCAATAAATCCGCATAGTTAAATATGAAGCTAGCATCAAACGTTTGATAGCCATTTCTTTTGATTATCTCATCTAAATAAACGTTATTTTATTATTAAATAAATGAAAACATGATTCTTACGAATATTATGTAAAATTCTTTTCATTAATTGTTGTCGATGTAAATTCATATTCACTAATTGTTCTTCAAGTGAAGAAAATGATTTGTGTGTCGTGATATATTGAGCAATATATGTTGATAAACGTGTTAATGTTTGCTCGTTCAGTGTATCCACTACTTCGAACATTGTAGTGACTAATATGTCAATATTTAAAACTTCATCAACGATCATCTTTTCCAACATTGGTAAACATTCTTCAGATTGAAGTAATTTTTTCACTATTTGTTGAATTTTTGATTCCATTCGTTCGATTTTTGATTCCATTTGTTCGATTTTCGATTACATCTCTTCAATTATCTAAATAAATGAAAGTTTATGATTTATAGTCAACTTTTATAGTGGCGATTGACGATATAAAAACAAAAGGAAAAAGAAAGTATGAATAGATACTTTCTGACTGGACTGTCTATTGATTTTCTACACGAAAAAAAATTCTTACTGTTTGCTTTGTTGTCAATTTAGCCGTTGATAGAGTTGTGGATGAATCATCATCCATACAAGATGAGTCGTCACTCGTAGAAGACAAATTGCTCCCCATACGAGACGAATTACTGACTAGAAGTAAATTGGAAATGATTAATTCTCTTAAGAATAATATGGGTGTGGGGTGTGGGTGGATGTGGGTGTGGATGTGGGTGGGTGTGGGGTATGGGTGGTGTGGGTGTGGGTGTGTGGGTGTGGATGTGGGTGTGGGGGGTGGCTGTGGATGTAGATAAATACAAGAATCATACTCACACCCACACCCACACCCACACCCACCCACCCACACCCACACTCACACCCATCCACCCACACCCACACCCACACCCATCCACCCACACCCACACCCTTTAAATATAATGTTGAAAAGTTTCACAATAAAAACATAGGGTGAGAACAGAATATACACTGAACGTAACAATATATTCTTGATGGTGCTACTCGACTATTTATATGATAGGCGAAACATTCCAGAAAGTGACAGAATCGCTTTCGAAAGTGATCTAACGCAAAAATTAGAATATTCTACAATCGTCTACACTCTATAAAACTTATAAGAACATTCTGGAATATTCTCAAATAAATCAAAACAAAAATACAGAACGGTAAATTTTAAAAAATTACGGTCGAAAAATGAGTGTAAATTAGTAAAATGATATGGGGTCCGGGAGGACCCCAGGTAGTCGACAAGCGTTTATTTATACTTTGTAATAAAATATCTAATAAACAATGAATGATGATGAACAGCTGATGTCAACGCCATACTCTACTAGTCTTCATTAGAGCATATCTAGATGAGAGCAATTTGATCTGATGTTGCACGTATACAACACAAAAATGAAATTCATTGGGATCCGTACGGACCCCAGGTGGTCGTGTTAGGGTTAAAAAGTACTAGCGACCATTTTTTGAATAATTTTTCAACGATAAAAGCTATAGAGGTCAGGTTTCACCGTTAGAAAGAGCAAAGTGGGAGACATCGATCTTGTATAAAATTCATTAGACTCGAAAACATTTTTTATAGCTGTTTGCAGTCAGATGTCTAATTTGTCATCTATTCTCATGAGTTTTCGTGGTAAGATAATATCAAATTAGACCAATATGTAGCCCAAATCGTCCTGTATTTGTGCTACAACTTTCATATTTTAACATCAAAGCGTAAGGAAAAAAACTCAAGAGCAAAACGCAAAGGTTTGAAAATTTTAGCACACATATAGGGCGATTAGGGCTACATTTTGGTTTAATTTGATGTTAACTGACCACGAAAATTCATAAAAATAGATGACAAATTAGATATCTGGCTGCAAACAACTATACGAAAGATCTTTGAACCTAATGAATTTTATACAGATCGGTGTCTCCTACCTTGCTCTGTCTAATGGTGAAATCCGACCTCTATAGCTTGTACCGTTGAAAAGTTATTCAAAACTAGTCGTTAGTACTTTTAGAAAACCTGGCATTAGTCTGAATAGAAATGATTTGTAGCACAGATCCCAATACCAGACTTTTTCCAAAAAACATACAAGATTATAGTCGAGAGTTGTCTCCTCGCTTCTCAAAAGAGTCAAATTTAAATACATTTTTTCTTTCCTAGCATTACACAAGTTTGAGGAGATCAGTTTGTGACGTTATAAGGAAATCAATAAATTTGACAATACAATGATTGCAAAGGGCAATATACATACAATAGCTAACAAGTGTTTATTCGATGAACCTGCATTTAACAATGAAAGATAACAATTTTTTGTTTTAATAGAAGTCGCTTCAGCATCATCTCCGTCACACGATTAAGCAGCAGTTTATTACTAGCAACAAACAACCAAGTCTTATATTATAACTCAGCATTGGGTTCGAAACCTGGGACATACTTTGCAGTTAGTGTCGAACCATTTGTTTCGACTTATTTCGATATGTCACAAGGTGGTGCTTATCCACATGTTGCTTCATCCACACCACTTCTTCCTTTCTATATTCAACTCGGTTGGACATTATCATCAGATGATGATGTGTTTATTGATGGAATTAAGTCAATGCCCAACGCCCTACTCCAAGCAGCAATTGATGATGACCAAGATGTTGATGAATCAAAAGAGATTCTCTATCCAAATTATGCTCTTGCAGATACACCTCTTGAACAAATGTACGGGAATAATCTGCCTAGGCTTCGACGCACCCGCAAAGCATCGGATCCGCATAACATCATGTGTCTCTGTGGAGGTTTTAAGTTTTGAAAGAACTTATAAAAATATGACTTTTTATTTTATTCAAGCTAACTTTTCTTTCGTTTCTTCATATTTAATCATCGAATTTATTTTATACGAATAAAAATCTGGTAAAAACATGTTTTATCAAAATTATATGTGTGAAAACTAAGAAGAAATATTCCCAATCATCAAAATTTTCCTATAAATATCTTGCATAGAATTCGATTCAAAACAACTACACAAATATATTACCTAGATCATACCAAAAAACATTGATGGAGGTACTTTAATTCTTTATAAAAAGATTTAAGAAACTTTCTTTCTTTACAGTCTGATAAAGAAAAGAATCATCTACTTTTCTATGCTATTTGATTATACTTCAACTAATATCATAATAATAAACTCTCGCTAACACTTGTTTTACTATGCTATATGTTTGGCAGCACTAGTGTCTGTTCAGTGGATATTTTGTTGGACAAGTTTTAATACAAACACAGTAGAGAATTGCGGATTTCATCGTTCAAAAGTGGAGATCATAATGCATCCAATCATGTATTCTATAGGTTTTTTTTCTTATGTGACTTTTTTAAAGGACTTTCAATCAACCTTTTTGAAAACAAACCTACTCGTAAGGTGTTTACAATGAGTTCTCAATTGTCACGCGCATATTGAAGCCTTTGATGGAAGGTATGTAAAACTGTACAAGGTTCAGAGATTTAGAATCGATCATTAAGAAGTAATAGGTATCCTAATCGACGTTTTGACTGATTCTTCTGGTGATTTCTTTAAATTATATTTTTACTGTTTTTCTTTTTTTTATAAGAAACCATTTTTTTCACACTTAGAAAACTGATGAACCTTTTCACAACGACATAATTACTGCTTTTTCAAAATTTGTGAAAGATGCCATTTATTTACTTGTGACGACTGTAATAATTCAAAACAATTTTCATCAACGCTTCTCTTATAAATATGAACTATAAACATTCCTCTATCAGTGATAAAAGAATCAACTGCTTTAGTCAAAGCATGGCAGAGATATTCAATTTTTTCTGTGGTAAATGAACTTTTGGGATGCCTTATAGAGTCATCCATCGGTGAGTCACGCCACCATGAAAGGGTGAAACAAATAGCATACCATATACTAGGAAAACGTATAAAACATGCATCCTGATGTTCTTTTTCAAATGATGAAAAACGCAGTTCTCGATCTTGGCGTTTAAGACTACTTCAAGGGTGTAACGATGAGTGGTATTAGGGTCGTATTCTCGCGATATAGTGTTTTATTTTGGTCGTTTTTTTTCTCATATACGACTCAATTTCTGTGCTGCTTCAGACAAACATTACGGCAGTCATTTGTCATCGTATTCCCATAATTTTCTCTTCAGTGAAGATGAATACAATTTTTTTTTCTTCTCTTTTCACCTCTCGTACACACAAAGAAAACAGAATAGGTTTATTTAAATAAAATACTTACTACTGAATATTCGATTTAAGTAAATCTTAATAAAAAAAAAGAAATATATTTATTTAACTAATATGCTTACTGTTAAATACTTCACTGATAAATTTCAATGAAGAAAATAAACATATTTGTTTAACTAGAATTGAGCAAACATTAGATATTTATCGCATTTTAATATAAAAGATACCCTTCAATTTCCAAACGATTGTAGACAATATTCTATTTCGACTTTGTTATATTAAGCTTCTACAAGCAGCAAATGTTTTCGCAGAGAAATTGTCGTCTTAAATCTAAATCATGGTTAAGTCTGAGGGTAGAAATGGATTCTTACAAAGTCTTTAATACATTTTGCTAGAGTAGCTTTACATTAATTGTAAAAATTTACTTTCAGCATCCTATTTCGGAAAAGAAATAAGAATCAATATTTTTTGCTACCACTTTTGTATCGTATTTTATTTAAGGTTATGCTTAATGCGCAGTTTTTCTCACTGTATTTCATCCGATTATAGACCAATTATCTAGTAATTTTATCTTATTGTCCGAGGCTGTCGCGACCGGGGCGCAAGGGGTGGTCACTCCTCCCCAATATTTGAATCTTAGTTGTATATCATGAATTAATTTATCGTGCAACACTCAACTATTTATGAATCTCTAAATTATAATAGTATCTTATGCATTTATACTTATCTACTCTTCTTAATTTTAAATGTTGAAGTTCTCATTCACAGGGATGTTGCGAACTGAGGGGGGGCCCAATATTCGAAAAATTGTCTTGCATTGTATTGCAGAAAATAAAACTTATACTACCTTAAGCACGATTCTATAAGTTAAATCGAGTGTTCTCAGATGTGAAACTCGAAAATCCGAAATTCAAAATCTGAAAGATCTGGTAACACTAGTTACTCGCCCCCAAAATTTTTGGAAAGTAGGATTTTATAAGGTACAACCCCCTCAATTTTCGGTTGCTCGCGACACCCCTGCTTATTGTACATAAGTAAAGGCAAATCATACTATTAGTTGTTACCATTTTAGCTCTCTTATGGATCTGTTTCTACGTCTCACGTTTCTAACTAAGAAAGAAATTGATAAAAACTCATTACACTTACTTTAACATCTATACGTTTAGTTATCTCATTGGATAATTAACAAACTTAGTAATACTTTACTGTGTAGAAGAAAGAGTCTTTTGTTATACATTATGCATCTTGATAAGACAACTTTTTACAATTCAAATAATAAACTCTATTTGTGATAGGAAAAGTTCACAACGTAGAAAATAATCGATAATGGTCTAAACTCAATACATAATTTTCCTTTTTGATGTACGAATCACCATATTGATGTTTCATTAAGTTCATAACTTCCTTTGTGCAAATCCTATGAGATATAAAATGAATCAAATAAAGTGAAAGATACTTAAGAATAAGGATATGAAGTTTTTTTTTTTATGCGATTGTTTTGATAAACAAGCTCATGTGTATATTTTTCTTTTAAAATAATCAAGGGAAATCATATTTAGCAAAATACAATTTTATCGAAGAGTTCAAATGATAATCAATGACGTTATTGAGGCATGTTTTGGACAAGAAACACATGTATTTAAATTGTGAAATGTGTTCTCTGATTGATTTTATTGATAATTGTTATCTCGTATGTTACTACCATAACACATTTTCAATAACCGTAGAAAGCAATGTTCTCGCCATTCACTCTACAATTCTTACTTCTATTTTCATTTTTGAATTATACTATTCTCCAGCCTACGAATTCATCATCATTACATTGGAATTATCAACGAGAAGGACCTGATACATGGCAACATACATTCAATACATGTAAAGGTAGAGCTCAATCTCCTATAAACATTCGAACATCGCGTGTTAAATATGATCCAAATCTTAATCCACTTTCTTTAAATGGTTTTACGATAAATGCATCTTCATATGTATGGAATTTTACGCATAATGGACACACCATAATTGTATATCCACCAGCATCAGCAAACTTTTCAATAAGTGGCGCTAATTTACCAGAAAGTTTTTCTTTAGTTCAATTTCATTTTCACTGGGGTTACAATGCTTATCAAGGTTCTGAACATACAATTGATGGAATAAAATATCCTTTAGAAATACATTTTGTACATCAAGCTCATTTTTCAGGTGCTTTAGCTGTTCTTGGTATACTTTTCGAATTACAACATGATGATAATCCATATATCCATGACTTATTATCAATTCTAAAGCAAACTACAAATATATCCATATCTATTGAAAAGCAAATCGATATAACTCCTCTGTTTCCTACACTCTCATCACATCGTTTTTATCGTTACCATGGTTCATTAACTACTCCACCATGTACAGAAGGTATTACTTGGATAATATTAGCATCGACTGTACCAATTTCAGCATATCAATTAGAAGTATTTGCTGGTAATTCTGTGCCATGGAATTTTCGGCAGCCTCAAAAGTTGTATTCACGTAAAGTTTTAACTAACTTTCAACCTGAAAAACATGAAACTCCTCAAGATGAAGAAGATGAAAGTATTCATGGTTCTTCAGTACGTGTTCAAGAAGTGTCAAGACTTCTCTTATCATTTGTTCTGTTTGTATTTCTGCTTGAATAACAAAATAAAGAATTCAGTTGACTGTTTTTGAGATCACAATATAATAGTAATGATTATTATTTATTGATCTTCAGCTGGCTTTGTGTAGTTCTTTGTTTTTCTTGTCATTTTATATATTATTATTGTTCTAACTGTTTATTTGCAATAGAAACAAAATCAATCTGCTCATATTTCCTATTCGTTTATAGATAAGAATGATATTGTTATTTGATGCTTTGATTAAGCAATGAAAATCTATTATTTCATTCAACTCCACACATATTAGCATCTTTAGAACGAACGTTTCCACCGTAGAAAATGACTTATTACCGCCTCAAGCTTTACCGTATTACGCTGTAATATATGATCCTCTTTTATGAGCCATTTTTTCTCCTACTACTTTCACTCTTTCACAGGCTTATCTAAAATGGTGGCGTCATGATGCCAATTTACACCATTTGATATTATTTATGGTAGCACTTTTTTGTACCCGAGTCATTACATTTTCATCTGCAAATTTTTTCTCACATATATATCTAATCAAGATCATTAAGTTTCCAAAGTTTCAGCTCTATAATTAAAACTAGTGATGAAATGCTTGAATAAGATTACAATACATCAATTTTGGTAGTTGATATTTGTGGCATGTTTATGTGTTGATCAGTGACAATTATAGAGATTTGCTGGAAAGATAATTCAAAGAAAACGATTTTCAAAAAGAAAATAATAAATCATAATAAAATTCAATACGTATAAACATACTTTCTATTATTTTCTATGACCACGTATAATTGATGACGCATTTCGTCTATCATTTTTGTTTCGAAAATTTCTTTTATTCTTGTCCATTTTCTTTTTTCTAATTGTAGCGATGTATCAAACACTTTTCCACGCACTTTTTCGCTCAGTGTACCGCACACATATTCACTTCATACATTAACAAATTTAACATCGCTATCAACTAACTCTATACATTCATGAAATAAATCTGCTACGAATTATGCAATCAATCCTCCATGCTGTTTTCAGACAATTTAAATTCACTAGAAATCATTTACGATCTTTTCTGTTTTTGTAATTGTTAGACATTTAGCGTGAAATATACCATAAAATCTAAAGTTTTTAGATACAAATGCATTTCTATATCGTTAAAACAATCCTTAACCACTCAGTTGCGATTGACTACGTTATAAAAATATTACAAATATCTAGTACGACAATTCATATATGTTAATTTTGTGCATGCCTTAAAGTATTACTTTCAGCTAGAGTGCTGAAACTTTGCAAAATAAAGGGCTTGGTTAGATAAAAATCTAATAAAAATGTTAATCTTCTATGTCAACAAAAAGTATGACAAATGTCGCTGACAATTTATACTCAGTTATTATGGGACACCCTTTAGATGACAATTTGTATCAAATAAAAAGGTCTTTCATGTGCTAAATTTAATAGGAAAATCTAAGTTTGATACAAGAAAACGATTGGA
This sequence comes from Rotaria sp. Silwood1, assembly GCA_905250075.1. Lineage (NCBI taxonomy): Eukaryota > Metazoa > Rotifera > Eurotatoria > Philodinida > Philodinidae > Rotaria > Rotaria sp. Silwood1. Next base: position 3,996,478 of record CAJNOP010000009.1, on the reverse strand, counting down.
CGGTGTTAATAGCAGTCGTACAAGTTTGCACATTTGCTTTAAAAGAAAATCAGAATAGAAATGTCTACTTGTTACTTTGTTTTTTTCTTAATGTTTTTTTTTTCTTTCAAAACAATTGAAATGGTTTATCATAACTAGAGATTATTAGCAATGAGATTGTCATTAATTTTTTCCTTGTATTTATAAGATAGAAGATCTTGGTTCTATCAAGAATTGATATTTCAAATATAAAAAAAAAAGTATATGTAATAAGTACTTTTTTCCTTCTATTTCTTTTTTCCTTCTTTCAAAAATGTAAAGACACTTTGAATATTGCTCCCTTGACGGAGAATTTCATACTTCGTCTTATCGAACCTCAGAATGGTTAAGTAAAGAAAAGTACGATAAAGTACGAGTTTATTTTTTTCGTTAGGTAAAACTGCCGTCGTCTCTTTAACCTGACAACATAAATCAAATAGGTCTTTTTTCTATTCTGTCTTTTATTTATCATGCTTTCTATCTATAACACACTGTAGAATACAAAAAAAACACGTTTTTTTATCGTTCTATTTTGCGTAATCACAATGACGATGCATATCATTTATTCTATATAAAGCGAGTACTTTTTTGCCCTCTCACAGTCACATATACGTCGATTAAGTAAAATATCTGTTGAATAAAACAATGGCTCCTATTCAAAATTCTGCTGTTGTGTTTGCAGAAATTCCTTCGGGTTATCCGGAAGCTGGTAAACATATTAAATATGTTAAAGATCGCACAATTGATCTTGATACTGTCGATACACAAGGTGGTATTGTCACAAAAAATCTTGTCGTATCTATTGATCCATATATGCGCGGTCGAATGAGATCAGCTGAAAAGAAAAGTTATTCACCTCCATTTGAACTTAATCAACCATTAGCAAATTTTTTTGTCGGAAAAGTTGTTAAAACTGATAATTCAAAGTTTAATATTGGTCAATATGTTTATGGATTTGGAGGTTATGAAGAATATACCGTCCATGCAAAACCTCAAGCAGATTTACTTCGAATTTTAAGTGATGAAGAACTTCACCTTGGTTTGCCTTTAACAACATGGGTAGGAGCTGCTGGAATGCCTGGACAAACAGCTTATCATGGATTTTATCATATTGGAGAACCGAAAAAAGGTGAAACAATTTTCATAACGGGTGCATCTGGAGCTGTTGGTCAAATTGTTGGACAACTCGGTAGATAAATCAATTTTCTATTGAAAAATAATATTTTCTTTGGTTTTATAGCTAAACGTGAAGGTTTGAAAGTCATTGGATCAGCTGGTTCAGATGATAAAGTAAAATGGCTTCAAACTGAACTTCATTTTGATCATGCATTTAATTATAAAACGGCTAATGTAAAAGCTGAACTTGCTAAATTTGATCCATTGAATATTTATTTTGATAATGTTGGTGGTGATCAACTTGAAGCAGCACTTGATGCTGCTGCTAGTTATGCACGATTTGTTGAATGTGGGATGATTTCACAATATAATGAACCTGATTCTCATGGCGTACGAAATCTTATGCAAATTGTTGCTAAACGATTAAAGCTTCAAGGTTTTATTATCTTAGATAAAGCAAAAGATCCAAGTTTTCAACAAGAATTTTATTCAAAAGTTCCAAAATGGATTGCAAATGGAGAACTAAAAATAAAAGAAGATGTAACAAAAGGTTTAGAAAAAGCTCCGGAAGCATTAGTTGGAATTTTTCAAGGAAAAAATTTTGGAAAAGCAGTTATTCAAATAGCTGACAATTGATGTTTTTCTTTTTTTTAAAACAATAAATTAGTAGTTTGTGTCATATAGAATGACCATATTTTGTATTTTATTTTTTCATCATCTAACAAGTTTTATTAGAAAAACAAAATATATCACAAAACATACTGTAAAAGGCTCTATAGTCTACAATACAAGGCTTGTTTTATATTTATTTATGTTCAGTTTTCGAAATAGATAAAATTCTATATGACCAAATTTCGATGCTATGAAGAATTTACGTTTTTTTTGTACACAAGAGAATTCTTGTTCTTTTTTTCTTTGGTCGATGAGTCATATTCAAGGTCATAATCGATACCCTATCTTAAATTAATTGATAATGTGTTTCGATGATATTTTTTTTTACTCACTCTGATGTTATTTGTTTCAGGAACATATGAGCTTCACAGTGATCAATTGTATTTGTATAATTGTGTCAGTTAATAAAAAGAAATGAAATCTTATATGGATGATTGATGATGACATTATATCAGTTTAAATCGGTTAACAATTACGAAATTTGGTCAATGGAATGAAGTTAAAAACTATCGTTCATTATTTGATGAAATATGAAAAGCAACTCGTCGAGTACCGAAAAAAAAAACTTTTGTAGTATTGAATTTCGCCGACACAGTATATTGTCTATTTTGAAAACCAGAAATGCATATATATAATAAGTTTTGTATTGTTGATTGTAGAACTTTTCACGCTACATCTTGTGGTATATAATGTTTTGCAATGAAACGTATTAGATGATGAAAAAATGAAATACAAAACATGGCCATTCCTTACGGCCTACACATTATCCTTTTTTTTTTTCATATTAACGCTATTAATATGTGCGTAAAAAGAAAGATTGTTAATTACTGTAATTTTTTACCCTGGATAGTAACACCAAGTGTTTTCTTGTTTTGTAATGCATAACTGACAGTTAGATAATTGGCATTTTCTCATTTATCTAGGATGATTATCAAGGCATTTTCGTTCTTGATGGAAATTAGTATTTTGTCGTTGGGCTTCAATTATTTGTACATTTACACATATTGACCTCGACCTTTCACATGAAGTACACGTCACTAATCAGCAGTTCCTTTTGTGTCATTCTTTTCTCTTTTACGACGATCTGTTAAATAGAATATTCTTGTAATCTAGTATATTATTTATCTTTTCTGACAAACACGATATACATTTATTCTTCTCTACTAGCAAATATGTACCAATTTTCAATAATTTTCTTATTTTATGTTAATATATTCTTGGTGATTGCACTACCATCACCCATAGTATTGAATACAAATGGAATATGTATGTAGAAACATATTTGGAAATACATAATTCATTTTTTTTTAATATATCTAGACACTGGTTCCAGTGCAAATGGAAAACCAAATGATGAATTTACATGCAAGACTGATGATGGAAGATGTAAATTTTTTTAATTATATTATTTTGTTTAAAATGTATATTTGAAATTTTTTCTAGTTGAAATTCCACTTAATAATAAATTTCGTCTAGGAACAAATCCTTGCAAAGGTAAAAACATATCATTAGTAATCAATATAAACAGGATCGGCACGATTCTGGGAAGGGCTAGGAAAGGGGTATGGCGCTCTGTTCAAGTCATAATGAAGCTTCGCCTTTTCTAAACGAAGTCAAAAGTTTTTCTTGTGTTTTGTTAGAAAAAAAAAAGATTTCACCCTTACTAAAAAAAATCGCGGTCATTCTAAGTGCAACGAGAATAGTCGTTTACATTGATTTTTATCATTCTGTATTACGAACGTACATATCTGTCTGTGTTGTATATAAAGATATAGGGTGATTTACGTACAAAAAAATAACACTCGTTTACTGTCTTCATATATTATCACGGAAATACATGAGCGCAATACGGGATCATGTAATACGAAGATATACGGCACGTGCACGAGCGCATATAAACTTCATATTTGCCCACCTCGGATATGCCAACATTGACTGTTTCAGATCACGACTGAATAAAAAATAATGTCTCTGTACTTCTAGTTTGCACTTGTACTGCAACGGGATTTTTATGTGAAGATCAATGTGAAACAGCTCTAGTATTAACGACAACCAGTACAGGTATATAAAATATCGTTCGTATCGAATATCTGAATTTGATTTTTTTAGAAACTACTACTACAACTACTACTACTACTACAACAACTACCACTACTAGGACCACTATTTTCGGTACAACGTCATCATCGTCTGATCATTTCGTTGTATCATCTTCTCCTCCAACATTTATTTCACCAAGTACTATTATAAATGGTGGTCTCACAACAAGTTCAACATCACTAATGGGTGGTTCTGAAGATGATATAATTGATAGTTTATGTGCACGATCAACAGGTGCACGCGATTATGCATATGTTGATTGTAGTGAAGTTTATTTAGCAGGAAAACGGACAAGTGGAATTTATGAAATATGGTAAGAAAATGAAAAGAAAAAAAAAGCAATTATTAAAAAAAAAAAAATAAAATTTGTACTTAAAGGCCTCGTACAAGTCCAAAACCATTTCGTGTATTATGTGATATGGATACAGATGGTGGTGGATGGACAATTATTCAACGTCGTGGTGATTATAATCAACAATCAAACTTTTTTGTAACATGGTCATCATATAGGCGTGGTTTTGGTGATCTTACAAGAGATTTTTGGCTTGGAAATGAAAAAATTTATGCATTAACAAATCAAAATGAATATCGTCTTCATATTGATATGGAAGATTTTAGTGATCAATCACGTTTTGTTGATTATGAATGGTTTTTTATAACAGATGAACAAACAAAATATACATTAAATTTAGGTCGTTATATGACATCATCAACTGGTGGAGATTCATTATCTTATAATCGTGGTATGCGTTTTACAACACGTGATCAAGATAATGATCAATCGACGTCAAGTCAATGTGCAGAAAATTATAAAAGTGGTTGGTGGCATACAGGATGTACATTAGCCAATTTAAATGGGCTTTATTTGCGTGGAAATGATTCAACAGCAACAGGTGTTTTTTGGAATAATTGGTTAGGCGCAAAATATTCACTAAAAACATGTGAAATGAAAGTTAGACCAGTTGGTTTCAATACAGAAATGCTTTCATGAATGTTAAGACATGAGCATCTGTTTTTTTTTTTCTGTACAGTGTTTGTTTTCTCCATTCGTCTTGAACAACAAACTGAACGACAAATATTGATTTGATTGTTTTATAACTGGGTTTGAACATTTTTTCTGATAAATATATACAGTTTGTTTTAGAGGAAACTTTTATAAAAAAAAAATATATATGGTTTTATTATGAATTATTTCCTATTAAAATTATTTATTTATTAATATTTTCATAGGTATAAAAACTTTGCTGACAATGATTTCTGAAAGTGTGTTTAAACGATCTAATCATTGTTTACGTATGAGCAGTTTCATATCCATTCAGAAAACATCAAAACCAGCTACTTATATAATAAAAGTGTGTAAAGTCTCTTTAAAAGGCAATTTTTGTATCTTGAAAACGTCTAGACATTTTTTTCCACAATATTTTGACACACTTAGTAGATAAAAATAACTGTTTTATATATCTTGTAAGTCAAAAATATTGTGAGAAAAGTTGAAGATATCATGATTTGAAACAATCTGTTAATGTATATACAAAAAAATTCAGACAATCCTTTTCCTACAAATCGTGATTGCATGACAGACAAGATTCATAACTCCATTTTATATTATTGATAGCCAAAGTAATATTTATGAAATATACAAAAACAAGCTATGTTAAATGTTTTCTCTTACACCTCCACTGACTAATTATAAAATAGTTTTTAGAAAATTCTAAATGCTGTATGTAATTTACAAATGTTCCATTTATTGTCGTTGCAAGAGTCTTTGCATTTATTCTATTAGATTTAAGAAACGTTTAAAGAATGTAAACGATGGTTTTTTTTTTTGTATTTTACACTCGAAGTAAGATTACAGACTCACATTTAAGATTATGCATACTTGAAATATTTCTCCATTATCAAACGAAAGAAAGCCTGCAATAGTTTCATATGTTAAACAAAACAATTTAATAGAATTGTAGTTTTTAATATATAGTATGATATGATATTAGAGAAAAATAAAATTGCTGAATAGTTTGTTTTCAGAATCTCTAAAGATATAGTGCTAATGAGGGAACAACTCATAATGATTTTTCAATTTCGATCCTATTTTTTAGTTTTGTATAGGGAGAAAGTTTCTAGACTAAAATAATTCTAAAAGAAGTTGAGCTCATAGATGTTCTCTGAAGTTTTACGATAATTTTGCTGGACTTTAACAAAGAAACAACTATTTCAACTCACACTTTTGAGACTTTTTCAAATGCTGACGCAGACATGTAGAAAAACTTTGAAATGAAAAATCTTTTGTTCAATGTTCTATCTTAATAGTATAAAAATCCAGCAAAACTATCGTAATTGTATAAAAAAAAAAACTGATGAGCCCGCGTCTTTTCAGCATCATTCTAGTTTTAGAGGTTCTACCTATATTTGAAACATAGAGCTTCAAAACTAATGAACCAATTGGGATATATCCGTCGACAGTTTTAGTTACATGTTTCGTTATTACATTGAGCTCTCTAGTATATTCATAATCATAAAGATATCTTCTATATTACAGATTGTTTCTTGATCCTGAAAATTTAATTAAATCTTTGACATTTTTACTGTAAAATATCCATAAATTTGATGAAAATTGTATCTAGGGTGAAACACTTTTCAGACAAGGCAGTCTGAAATCAATAATGAATCAAGGTTTTTTCCGTTCTGTTGTAGGACAAAGTTCGTAACACAAAAGTGCATAAATGCATTGTAAATATTAACTAAACTTATCAATTCCAAACTCCAAGTGTTATATACTCTCAAAACAGATCATTCCAATCGTTGAGTATTTCCAAAATCTTCTAAAACAATAGTGTCTTCCTATTGGTCACATTACTCATCGCAGAAAAAAAGAAATACCTCTACAATGAGTCATCCATTGGTTAGTTATCTTACACGGTATAATTTCGAGCAAGAGTGGCAAGAAAAAAAAACAAAACCTTCATTTTGTTCTATAAATAGACAGCATTTCATTTATTTAAGATAAAATTTTAATACTTCACATGAATTATCTTTCACACTTATCAAACCCTATGTTAAAAGAATAATATCAAAATGGTTTTTGAAAATTTAGTCGCTTATTTACTTGACAAATATTTGAGCGATTATATCGAAAATTTAGATACAAAAAAGCTCAAAGTTGATTTATGGAGCGGTAAGCTTTATTTACAAACGTTGTTTGTTTTTAAGTAGTTAATTATTATTAGGCAATGTGGTTTTGGAAAATCTTTATCTAAAACCAAATGCATTAGTATGTTTATCTATAATTATATAAACAAGAAAAACAATTTCGTTTTATAATTATAGGCTGATTTAAATCTTCCTGTAACTATATCGTTGGGCTATCTTGGTAAGTTCGATTAAATTAATTTTTTATTTCAATATTGTTTTGTTTTCTTGATTCCCATTATTTATAGAAAAGCTAACACTTCAAGTTCCATGGAAAAATATATATACACAGTCAACAAAAGCAACAATCGATGGACTTTTTTTATTAGTTGTACCAAAAACTGGTTTGTTATTTTCATAGTATTTAATGTAAATTTGGTTCTTTTGTATTTTGTTCAAATAATAGAAGTTGAATATGATGCTAAACGTGATGAAAAAGAACAACATGAAGCAAAAATGAAAGAAGTTTATCAGATTGAAGAACTTCGCAAAGAACAAGAAGCTAAAAGTAAAAGCTAAAAAATTTTTTTTTTCATTATTGTTGAACTTTTTTCTTTTTTAATAAAGAAAATGCTAAATCATCTGATAAAAATAATGATACATTTATGGAACGTATGCAATTACAAGTTATACGAAATTTAGAATTATCTATTCGAAATATACATGTTGTCTATGAAGATAAATCAACAAAACCTAATCATCCATTTGCTTTTGGATTTACACTTAATTATATTACATTACACGTAGCATTGTCAAACATTGTAAATTTGATTGAACATTTTTTTTTGCTTTTCGTTTAGACAACAACTCCAGATTGGCAACCAACAATACTTAAAGAAGATACACCATTGATTCATAAAGTAGAAGATTTGTTTTATATTTGTATTTTTATTTTAATAGTTTTCGAATAATATTTAATATGAATGAATATTGATTGACAAGTCTTTTGATTAATATGCAAAGTATATTCGAATATTATAGAACACGAATAAGAATTTAAATCATGCATGTCATTTGTTAAATAAATAAAGAATATATTTAGCTATGGTAAAAGATATATCAAATCAATTACGAACTCATATATTAACATGAAAAAACTTCTTTTATCATGTTCATTGTGAGATTTTATCCACGAAGACAATTGATATTTATGTTTTGTACAATGTGTTTCTTATGATTAATTATTTTCGAACGGAATGTCAGACGATGTCTGAAAATAAACTAATCTAGAAAAGAATGTTCTCGATTAGAGATAGAACTGATCAGAATTTTGGATGAGTATTTATCAGTCTATTAGTGGTAGTTTTATTTGTTTTGAGAGTTCGATTTCATTGAAAGTTTGGAATCACTGAATACGATTAGAAATGTTTCGATGAAAAGCGAGAAAAATTCATGGTGTAAAATATAAGTAATCTTCTTTAACTGACGAGGAAACGTTTTCAACTGTCAAATCCGTTTTGAGTTTGAACTTTGTGCATAAGATAGACCTTAGTGAGGTATGAAAAACCTCAAGAGATTAAATTCTCTTAGACCTTCTGTTCAGAGTTATAAGCATTTTACTGGAATTTTAACCTAGAATATGATATATACGAACAATTTGAATGGCGGTATTTCGATCTGACATTTTGCCCACAGACAGGTCTATTGATGATTAGAATACTCTGAAAATTTCAGCTCAACGGAACAGAACATATCCTTCCCGAGATATTAAAGTCCCAAAAATGAGTCATGTAGGACAACAAATGCTAGGATTTCTGTTTCTTGGGACTTTAATATCTCGGGAAGGATATGTTCTTTTGAGCTGAAATTTTCAGAGTATTCTAATCATCAATAGACCTGTCTATGGGCGAATTCTCAGACAGAAACGCCGTCATTCAAATTGTTCGTATATACTATGTACGAGGATAGAGTTCCAGTAAAATGCCTATAACACTGGACAGAAGGCCTAAGAAGACTTAATCTCCTAAGATTTTTCATACCTCACTAGGGTCTATCTTATACACAAAGTCCGAATTCAAAAGGAATTTGACAGTTGAAAACGTTCCGTCTTGAGAAGAATAGTAATTTGTGCGAAATAAAAATAAGACACTATTAATAAAATTTTGTTCTATAATACCAACTATTTAATTCGAATCGAGATAGTGTATTTAATAGCCAATGAAGTTCTCTATCCAGTCTATTTCATGTCGAAATGTCATACATCAACCATGAAATTTAAATTTCTTAAAAATATAATACGATAATTTTTAGATACGAGAAGACCGTATGAAAATTAGTTTGGAATAGTTAGTATCATTTTCAGGAACATAAAATCTTGAATAAACTGAATGGCCACCATATTTTCTACGATCTTCTCTTGAAAAGTTATAATCATCACAAAAAAAAACAGAAAAATGTATATTTGAGATTATTTTCGGTAATTCTATAATACATTTTATTTGTTTTCATATTTCTACACTGCTTATACCTTTTTTAAGGGAAAACCGTAGGAAATGCAGTTAGCATGCCAATATCTTTTGCTTTATTTATTGAAAATCATTTGTTAAAAATACGAATATTAGTCAGAGTTCATATTTTTTATTAATAGCCGATATACGTACAAAGTAATTATTGAGGTTTTCAACTGATTGATATTCACTGATACATTACAATTGGCCAAAAATGCTAGTTGCATTTTTTGTTTCAATACACAATGAATATATTCGAAGATCATGATCTTTGTGCAATGTTAAGGGAATTTACATTCATTCAATTTAGTTCTCTGAAAATGAAAAGTTATCTTCGATATTCAAATAAAACTTTAATATCGCACATTCTAGTTATTTGCAGTTGATTTAACACTCTACCGAGGATAGGGCCTAAAATATGTAGAACAGAATAGAGATTATGCAAATATAGTGCTGTGGGAAAAAAAGCTCGAACTCTGTCATTGATACTTGCAAAGCGAACATGTTGTCATTTCTCTATTGAATATCACATATTAGGTCTAATAATCACGAAATATATGAATTTATGCAAATCGAATATTAATATAAAAACTCAAAATAGAATATGGAAAGAACTCAATAGATTTTAGACAAAAATGTACATCAAAGATGGAATCTATTTGAGTTTATCAAAGTTTAAACCAAATCGATCTTATCTTTTCTGTACAACTCGATATGATTAGTATTAAAATATAATATTATATCATAAAATTTTTTTTCTAGCTTGGTGATTTAAGTGCTTTGTCAATTTATTGGAATACCAATGCTCAATCACGATCTGGATTATCAAGAGATGAAGCTCTTGTATGTGAAATATCTTTTTTTTTTCTTGTTTGGTATTTTATTTTCTTCTTCGAATATAGAAAAATCTAAGACAAAGAATAGCAGTTAATAATCAACAAGCACCAACTGATATAGCATATAGTAAATTATTCATGTAATTTCTTTTTTGATATAATTTATAGTAATGACTATTTAGTTCTTCGACCACTAAATATCAAAGCAAGAATTGTATTAGCAATGAAACCACGTGAAGATGAATTTAAACGACCAATGTTTGATATTAAAGTTGATTTAGATGAAATTAGTTTAAATATCAACCATGATCAAGTAAATTGCAATTAGAAAACAAAAAAAAAACAAATATTTTTCAATTTTTATCATTTGTTTTTTTTTCAAGTATTCCGATGTACTCGATTTACTTGAATTTCGAGATTATCTTATTATTCAATCAAAATATATTAAATATCGTATTAATAATGGTATAATAGTAAAACCAAGTGTTAAAAGGTAATTTATCTTTTCAAATTGCATACAAAAGGAAAGCAAATTAATTTTTGTATTTTTAAATTTTTGAGATGGAAATTTGCATATGAAGCAGTTGTTAATGAAGAAATTCGACCAAGATTTGAATGTTACAAATGGGAAAATATTAAACTACATTTAGATCGTTGTAGAGAATATCGTTCACTTCATTTTCAAGAATTAACTGGAAAACCAACAGTTGAACAAAAACAACGTGCACAAGTAAAAAAATAAAATACTAAATAATAGAATTAATTCAAAAGCAAGATTTATTTATTTAATAATAGGAATTAGAAAAAAAACTTGATGTTTTTAATTTAACATATATTCGTCGTAGTGCTGAAATAGAAGCAAAGAAAAAAAAAGATAAAGAACCAAAAACATGGTGGGGAGGTGTATCGAGTTGGTGGAGTGGAAATAAACCACCAGATAATCCAGGTTTGATCTTAATCATTTTTATTAATTTAGTTTTAGATGAATTCTTTTTCTTTATTTTTTTTAGAACTTGATTTAGAACAAGTCATGTCACCAGAGGAAAAGAAGAAATTATATGATGCTATTGGTTATGAAGGAGAAGATACTTCTACATCAACTTATCCAGAAGAAGTAAATTCTTATTGTTTATAGCAAATAACAACAACATCTTATTGATTGATTCTTTTTAGTATATCGATATAGATTTAGCTATTCAATTAAAGTTGCTTGATGTTAATGTTTGGTCGAAAATTAATGAAAATGATGCTCAGTAAGTGAATATGATTTCTTCGATATATTTTATTATTATTTTTTTTTAGATTTCGAATTATTGCTCGAGCAGCTATACCTGATACTAGTTTAGTATTTAAACGAAGACCAGCAACATCAGCTATTGCGTATGTTATTAGAATAGGTTTATGTTAATATCACTCTATTTTATTTAGAGTCTTTGTTGATTTGGGTTCATTTCAAGTATTTGGTATAGCTACAGATTTAAAACAATCTGAATTTTCCAATAATAGTCGTCCTGTACTTGCTCAACCTGTTTCTCGATTATCATCGATATCTAAGCAACAAAAATTATTACAAGTTGAATTTGAAACAAATCCATTAGATAAATCATCAGATTATCGTGTTAAAGTTGTTTCACAATCTCTTGAAATTAAATACAATGCCGTAAATAATATAATTTTCACTGTAGAATCTAAAGACATTGTTTTTCTTTTTAGCCAACAATTAATAAATTAGCTGAATGTTTCGAACAAGATACTCAACGTAATCTTCAAGGGTAGATTATAATTAAAAAAAAAATTCTTTTTATAATAATTTTATTGTAGTGTTAAACAAGCTGCTTATTCAACTTATACAGATGTTAAACATCGTTCTTATATATTAATGAAACATAATATTGAAAAAATCAAAGTTTTAGATATTGATATTGATCTTCAATCATCTTATTTTCTTTTACCAGAAAAGGGGATTTACCAAGAGTAAGAAAATGTTTTTTTTTAAATTCCTTTAATCCATCGAATTACTTTGTCTGCTAGTGGTGTTTCAGCGATTTGTATGGATTTCGGTCATTTAACATTAAAACGTGGTATAAAACCGAGTGAGAGCGGAGAACAAGCTACTTCACTTAAAGAAGCAAAAGTAAGAACTTGAAGACTTTTGAAAGGTCAGAATTTCGGACTACCTCCAAGCTCCTCTCATTAACTCTCATACAAAAAAAACCTTATTTATATAAATACTTGCTACACTTCATAGTGCTTAAGGGTATCCATTTCCATCAAAAAGTACTTATCAACAGCACACATTTCGATCTAACTATAGTTCTGAGAATCCGTTCACTAAAGTGGCGTCAAAAAATCGGTAACATTTATGAAGAAACATTGATTAGTTAAAAATCGATCAGAGTATCATCATTTCGTAGACCTATTGAGTACTGCTCATTTTATGTTGACATCTGTTGCATACAAGTACTAATTATTTCAAAAGACTAAACCATTTCTAATAGGATCAAAATAGACTGCTCAGCCTTATGTCAATCTACTCGACACGACGTTTTTATTGAAAATGCATTTCGTTAAGCATTACGGGATGTACCAAATTTTTATAGGATTTCTGATTTTGAGAGGAACTCAAGTCTAGGTCGGAAGTCATATAGCACTTCTGACTTAGGCTGAAAAGTCATCAGAATGCCACATCGGATCGAATTTCATCAAATCCAATTTTTCTTTTATGCTTATAATTTGATTTACGGCAGGATATTGAAGAAGCTCGTGAAAGATCTTATACTCAATTTAAATTAAAACTTGAAGGTATTCAATTAATTTATGCGAATCAAAGTAAAATAGAAATAAAATCTATTAAAAATAAAGATAATCATTGTTTTTTTAAATAAAATTTAGATGAAAGTTGGGAAAAAGCTCGTCAAGAAAAAAATACAAATATACATTTAATTAAACCAATGGAACTTGATTTAGATGTTGGTAAATGTATTTACAGTGATGATGCTGTTTTACCTGCGTAAGTTTTTCTTAAAAAAAAAGATGTCTAATTGTATCTTTATTTTATTCTAGTTGGAAAGTTGCTGGAAATCTTCCTAGTGTAGATTTACGTTTATCCGATAAACGTTTATTTCAAATAATGAATCATGTTCAATCAATTCCATTTCCTGAATCGAAACATCCGGTCGTTGCTGCACAATCGAATGAACCAGAAGTTTGTTTCATTCAATTTTTGAATTTCGAAAAAAAACACGAAAAAAAAATTCTTTGATTTTAGCCGATACTTGTACCATCATCAATGAGTAATCCTGAACAAACATTAGAAGCAGTTGAAGGAATGACACCAGTTATAAAAACTAAAGAAAAAGCTGAAGCAGAAGAGAATAAAGATAAACAAATTCAAAATAAAGATACAACTGAGAAAAAAAAAGAATTTGAAGGTCAATTAACACAATTAGAAGCAACATTTACACTTGATAAAGTAAAGAATTCTTTATTTTTCATTAATTATTTTAAATAATCTTTATTCTTTTTAAAAGATTGATATACATATTGATGAAAGTATGAAGGAAAAAAATGAAGATGCACCATTTCTTCGTTTAACACTTGAATCGATTGTTGCTCAAACCAAAATAAAAACATTTGATATGGAATTTGATGCATCATTAGCTAATTTACTTGTCTATCATCAACAATTTATTGGTAAAGATAATCAACAATTACGTTTATTATCAGCTCAATTAGAACAAAATACTAATAATAATGAAAATCAAAAATTAGTTAGTGTCAATTTTCTTCATACATCACCAGAAAATCCATTATTTTTAACGTCAGATTACGATGGAATTGAAAATAAAGCTCATGTTCATTTTAGTAAACTTGTTGTTACATTACAATTAGAAGCACTTTTATCAATATTAAGATTTCAAGATACATTAATGAAACAATTACCACAAGATACACCAGAAAATCAAGCAAAAAAGAAACAAGAAGAAGAAATGAAAAAACAACAAGAACAAAAAAATGCTGAAGATAAAAATATTGATAAAACTGGAAAAACTGTCCAGAAAAAAGGTAAGGATCCTGCTTCATCGGGATAGAATCACATTATATATTTTTGTATTACTTCAACAGAATGAAGCTGAACATTTTAGAATATGTTTAAGTCGAGTAGCCTTCTACATCTTGAAAGTTTCATAAGGAAGAAGGAAGAATATTTCTGCTTTTCGGCTATCTTGCGGTATAGAGTATAGCCTAATGGCAGATTCCGTAGACCAATATCTTTCCTACAAATAATACCATCTGTATCTCTGAATAAAAGGCTAGCCTTTAGGGAACTACAGACCCACATTTTTTATGGAACTAGACCCGATCAGACCCAGACTAAAGTTTTCTCAAGTATATCTAGCATTCTCTGTGTATATAAACAAGTGAAGGATCAAGATTTTAGCTATTTATTGGCTAATCTCAGAAAGAAAAAGTCAACGTACAGTCATTTTCTGTTTTTCATTCTCGCATTATTCGATGCTTAAGAAATTAAGCGTTTTCACTTCGTTGAAATCAGCATTATTTTGATAAAAACAAAGAAATTGAACACTTAATTGATAAACAAAATTTGTCATCGGAAGTCGTTAAACCAACAGTGACACTAAAATCTTCACTTGTATGAAATAGTCTTAGTTGCCTTTAAGGAAACGAGATGATTCAAGAATATGGTCTATACAATCAATATGGAGATTTATTTATTTATAATTCATTTTCTGCTACTGGTTCACTATCAAAAAAAATGAACCAGTCATTTTGGATCGAGTTCAGAAAACAATTAAAGTTGCTTGTACTGAATTTGCAGCACTTCAATGTCAACCTTGCAAAACAACTAATCATATAGCTTTTAAAAATCTAATACAAAAAATTTTTAATACTATGCGATACTGACTTATAGAAAACTTTGACTCTACATTTTTGTGAACTGAACTCGAATCTGGAAAGATCCGCAGTTTCCTACTAGTCTGATGCAGAGTTGTTGCATACTAACTAATCATAAGAACAGTTGCATGGCACAACGTAGTCAGCATACTATTGGATGAACAATCTGAGAGAAACAGTCATTATTAATTAATCCAAAGTCCATCCATGGCTGGTGATACTAAATTTTGCAATTGAAATTAACAACTGAACAACTATTCTATAGAAAGTTGGTTTGTATGTTGGATTGTTTCCAGGAATATCCTAAATACTTAGCTACACTAAAAACATTCTACAATGTCTAGTATTTTCTGAATAGCTTAACTCGTGTTAAAGGAAAATCAATGAAATTTTTGTTGAAAATAGATCTCAATCGTCTGTATCTATAACAAAAATTTCAAAGATTTTTGCTTATATCTATTGACGAGCAATAGATTTTACAATGTAAAGCAATGAAATTCCGTAACACTTGTCCATGTTGATCTATAAGTGATTATTTTCAGCGTTCAAGCGATTTAAATCAATCTAAGTTTTATGAACCATTAATTAATTATTCAAATTATTGAATTCCCTCAAATGCCAATTTTATGATTATTTTTTAGATGTACCAGCAGCACCTTCACTTAAAATTGATGCTGATTTAGAAGAATTTCGAATAATACTTGCATCAAAACAAGCACAATTATTTGATATTCAAGTTCAAGGTTTGAAAAACAAAGTTTTTTTTTTTCTTTCTTTTATAATTCGAATTTCTATTTTGATTTAATTTAGGTATCAAAGCTTATGTATCACAAGCACCAGAAAAGACATTAGTCAATTTAATTCTATCTGATTTATGTATTTTGGATCCATATAAAGATGCACGATATCGCAAAGTATGATAAAACAAAAAAAAATCAAATATTTATCTATTTTATTATTTTTTTCAAATATTTATTAAGATTATTTCTCAACAAGGCGATGATAAAGAATTACTTCGTGTTGATTTATCTTTATGTAATTATCCTGAAGGATATCAAAAACCTATTGATGTTTTTGATTGTGATGTTAAAGTTCAATTTGCTAAAGCAACTATTCTTTTTCTTTTTAAGCATATCGATGCACTGCTGGTAAATAATTCATAACAAAAAAAAAATTTTTTTTTTAAATATTTATTTTGTTTTTGTTTCAAAAGGGTTTTCTTGATTCATTAAACATAACTAAAGCAGCCCTTAATATAGCATCAACACAAGCTGATGCTGCTTATGAACAAGTACAAAAATTACAAGAACAAGCATTTAAAGTTCATCTTGATATAACATTTAATGCACCAAATATTATTATTCCAACAAATTCATATTCTGATCAAGCACTTTTTCTTGATTTAGGTAAATTAATATTAAAAACAAATTTTTATGATGATCCAAAAAAATCTCTTGTTGAACAACAAAATATTCGTTTCGAAAATATGCTTGCTAGTCGTGTTAAACTTGATCAAGATTGTAATATACTTGGTGAAGCTATTTTACTTGAATGTGCTGAATTAAATACATTAATCAATCGTTTACTGTATCCAGATAAAGTTAAAACTGAACCCGGAGTTTCAATTAAAGTTGATTGGGAATTAGTTCATGTAAGTTTTGAGATATAACTTTTCTTTTTTTTTATTTTCTTATTTATTAATATTCTTTGTTTTTGTTTGAATAGTTTCAATTAGCAAAAGATGATTATTCATGTGTTATGCGAGTTTTAATGGAAAATTTTTCAGAAAATATTCGTGACCAAATACCTGAAGGTTTTCAAAGTGAACAATATCATTATAGACAAGAGGAACAAGAAAAAGAAGAAGAAAAATTAAGAGCTGCTGTTATTAAGAAACAAAAAGGTTTGTTAAATGAATTTTTTTTATTTGTGAAAAATAAATGATTGAATTATGATGTTTTCTTTAGAATCTAGTAGTACTGAAGTATTACCAACACTTAAACTTCGAGCTGAAATCAAAAAGTTGGCATTGTCACTTTATCTTGGAGAATCAGACTTGGTGAGTTTTATTTAGAGAAAAAAAAACCTTTTTTTTAAAGGCTTCCAAGTTATATTGAGTGTTATAAGTCATTTCTTGTATGTAGAACTCATGATACATATGAATTAAAAAATAATGCACATTTTTTATATGATACAGACGAGACTTATTTAAAGAAACTACGAGGATCTACAGGTATTTGGCACTATAACAAGGTTGTAGATGTATTCTTACCTCCATCCGCTCTCACATATATACCCCTTGGTAGATCCTACCGCAACTACTGATACAGATTAATAAAAACTAAATTATTTTATCATTCATTCGCATCGTCCGTCTTGCAAATATTCTCATCATTGAAAGTTCTTGTTAGAAATAAAATGTTATACACAGATTGCTATTTGAGTTCGTATTAGAATTTAAACTGGTGAAAAAAAATATTGAAGGTAAACGTGATCGAATCATTTTGAGAGTCACTGTAGATGATAATCCATGCATAGATACTTATAATAGATTTATTCAATAATCTTATGTCTAAAATTTTCTTCTTCATCAATATAAAAAAGACTGAAACACAGTATGAATTAAAACGATTTAGATACCCGCCGACATACTACGTATTTCAACTTGTGTTATTGATTGTTTCACTTTACTGTCTATATTCCAAAGACAATTTTTTACTCTAGAATTGAACATGACATTCATCTTTCAAAATAACTTTCATTTTCATATTACATATTTTATTAGAGTGTTCGTCGTGGACCACGCAATGATAATTTAAAATTAGCCAATGTTCAAATCGACACTTTTGAAGCATTATTTCGTCAACAATCAGATGGAAGTTATAAAGCAACAGCACGTGTAAAAAATTTCTTACTTGATGATTTACGTGCAACAAATAAATCATCGAGTGTGACACGTATGATGGATAGACATTTTACAGTTGATCCTAATGTTCATATGCTTGTTGCATCATTTGAATTTAAACCAAAAAATCAATCATGTCCAACTGCACTTCGACAATGTAAAATAAAAATTTTGAATTAAAATATTTTAAATTAATTCTTTATTATTAGTAACTGCACAACTTGAAAGTCTTTATATTTCTATAAGTTTGGATTATTTAATGATATTACAAGATTTTTTTGTTTCTGGTTTACCATCGGGTAATGCTGAAACACCAAAACCGGGTGAACAGAAAGCAATAACAACAAGTGAACAATTAGAAAATGATCCAAATCGAACAAAAATAGATAAGAAACCAACACCTGTTACTTCAAAAACAACTGTAGCACCATCAAAACGTATTGGATATTTTCTTTTTCAACCAATATCTTTATACTAAAAACTAAAACAAAATATTTTCCTTTTAGCTACGACTACTCAAACTACAACTGCTCAAGATGCCGATACAGAAGTTGAAACTCGAATAGATGTTAGTGTAAAAAATCCTGAAATTATTTTGCTTGAAGATCAACATAATTCAAATTCAAATTGTCTTGTACTTGATGTAAGTTTCATAGAATTTCTTAAATAACCATTTTATAAAGAAAAAAAAATCAAAATTTTTTAGTTAGCTTTACAATTACGTATGATTTCTATTGGTACTAATACACAATTATATGGCTGGTTAAAAAATTTAACAGTTTATAGTTCAAATTTTGCTGAATTAAAAGACTCAAATAATTCTGGATCAAAAATAAAGTATCGTGTAAGTTAACAAAAATTGTTACAGTGAAACTTGTGTGAAAATGAAAATTTGAAACATATTGTAATTGCTATTGTTAGTTACGGAGAGATTATTTGATTCTATTCAAAAATTGTACTACAAACAAAAGTACCATTCATATTTTCTTTTTATCTTACTCACGTCTGTAGATGGAAACTTACACTCGAGTTCAAACGATCCGTTGTTCAATGTTGTGTAAAAATTGTACTTGAATATTAAAATTAATCTTAAAAGTTGGCGAGACAGAATCGAAGAATATTGATCTTCTTCCATATGTATGG
Organism: Rotaria sp. Silwood1; assembly: GCA_905250075.1. Classification (NCBI taxonomy): domain Eukaryota; kingdom Metazoa; phylum Rotifera; class Eurotatoria; order Philodinida; family Philodinidae; genus Rotaria; species Rotaria sp. Silwood1. Next base: position 3,977,138 of record CAJNOP010000009.1, on the reverse strand, counting down.
AATTCTAGAGAATGTTTCCTAAATAATTTGAGATACTTTGCTATTTTGCTTCGAACGGACTAGATATGTGATAGAAACTTTATTTTATGCGCAGTAATGGATATTTACCAAAAACATTATAACACAGAAAGGAACATCTTAACGTTGAATGACAAACTCTATATTTAGTGAAAATATTCATTTTCAGTGGGTATATATTTAAACTTTTATCATAAGTATTTCATGTTCTTTTTCATCGACTTCCTTGTAAATAGATTGAGATTTTACGTTGAAATATTTTACTCTAGTTATTTTTCATCAAAGTATTGATTCAAAATGATAGTTATCACAAACTTTCATAAGAAAGGTCAATCCTTCTAAATATCGATATATGATGGAATAATTGATCCTTAAAGACTTTTAGACGTAGCCACTGATCGATTGCTAGACGACAGATAAATAGTTCCTGAAAAACTTGAGCTGTACTGAACAAAATTTCACATACGAGTTGTTGTATGCTAGAAGTAGATAAATATTAGAAAATTTCAGTACTGTTCAATTCTTGTGATTACGTTTAAGGTTAGATCTAAGGCTGTCGTATGATTGTCTATCTATAAACGTCACCAAAATAAATATAAAAAATGAATGGTGCCTCTGCTATTTTCAGGCATATTTATTCATTATCCTTTCAATGAATCTTCTAGACTTGAAATAAGAAGGTAGCTCACATGTGATAATGAGAAATTGTTGATATACGATCTGTGATCATATATCAACAACACTTGTCATGGTCTATAAGGATGCAAATTTCTATCCTATATACTTTAACACTTCTATTAGATCGTGTTTCATAAAATAATCTATTAATTTAATAATTGAATTTGTTTGTTAAGATTTTACAACCAGCTAAAGCTGATGTATATTTAACAATGAATAATGAACAACAAAAGATGGATGTCCGAATATCGGATATTATTGTTAGTATTGCACCAGCTGCCATTCGAACTGTTATTGGTGTTACAAGTTCATTAGGAACGTTACAGGTTAGAAATAAAGAAACAAAACAAGTAAAATATAAAATTTATTTGTATCATTATTTATTTTTAGGCAGTTGCGAAAGATGAAGCAGAAAAACTTAATTCAAAATCATTATTTAATCCAAAACCTATAAAAGATGGAAATTTTTGGTTTACAAAAGGTTGTATTAAATATTTTCATAGAATTTAATTAATATTTTTTTATTTAATAGATAATGAGAAGAAAACTGAACAAACTAATGCATCAGAAACAGCTCAAGGTACTTCATCACAACAGACAGCTATTAAAGCACAAGAAGAAATACAAAAACCATTAGCACAACAAGTAATAAAATTAAAAAACAAAAAAAAAACAAAAACAAATGATATTTTTTAAAATTAAATATGGATTTCGTATTTTTCAGTTAATTTTAACATTGGAAACAATCGAAGTTAAACTTGAAGTTGGATTAGGTTCAGCAACAAAATCTGTTGTAGCTATGTGTTTATCAAATTTAACTGCTGATGTTCAAAATTGGTCATCAAATGTAAAAAATTTTCTATTTGAATTTATTCACATTTCATCTTTTTTATTCATTTAGATGAGTCTTGCATCAACAGTAAATGTTGAAGCAGCGTTATACAATGAAAATAGGTTGAGTTGGGAACCACTTATTGAACCAACAATTGTTTCTGAAGGTGCAGGCCTTTCGCCATGGTGTATTACATGCTCAATCGTACCCGTAAGCATATGATTCGGGAAAATTTTTTTTTTCTAATGTCTTTTTTATTCATATCCATCTATGCATTCAAAATTTTCCGGTTTTTTTTCTAATAATGATTTATATCTCAGATCAAGCCGATTCGGTCTATTTCAGAACGAGAGCCGATCATGTCACAGTTCAAGATTCCTATTAAATGCCTTTTTTTTAAAGAATTGTCCCTCTTATAGACTACAAGGTACAATTAAACATATGTTAAAAAAATTGAAACTAACTATTATAAGTCAACATCGAAAAAAAAAAAACCTTTATTTGTTTTCATTCTATAGAATACAGCATAAAGTTGTTTATAGAAACATGAAGTTTAATAAAAATCAAATATAAATATCCTAAACAACTTGACTTTGAATCTATTCTTTATTTCAGCAAGATGTTGATGAAAAATATTATAGGAAAACTATCTGTAACGTATGTTGCTAGTATAATTGGTGATAATTTTATTTCTAATAAAACTCGACTAATAAATTGAACATTTAATTCGAACGATAAAATAAAATGTTTATTTTTTCTAATTTAAAGGCTCTTCCATTGTTGGATAAAGCAGAACCATCAGTAACAGGTGCAAAAGAACAAAAAGAAGATGTTTCATCGTCAAAATCTAAACAACTAATACTTGTACGTGCTGATCAATTACTTAATATAACAATAACAAAAACTGGTCTTAATCTTGTTCAACGTTTATCAGCTTTATTTAATGATGTTTATAATAAACGATTACCACCAAGTGATGATGATGATCAACCAATGTTATCTTTATGTAATGAAACAGGACGAGAATTATTTATTAATAATTTAGATGGTCTTCAAGTATGTTTAAAACATTTTATTTATTTATTTATCTATTTAAATATTTTCTTTTAAAGTTTGCTACTGATTCATCATTACAATCAATTACTCTTCAAACACATGAATCTATTCCATTAAATGTTTTTAATGAACGTCAAACAACTGGAAGACTTTCAGTAATTGATGAACAAAGTTTTAAACAACGACAAGAATTTTCTGTTAAGGTAAAAAATTAAAATAATCTATAATGCAAAAGTTTTGCCACGAAATATTTGCTCATTTTTTGAGCGCTAAAAGACAAGGTATTAGAGTTAGTTAGAAACAGAGGTTTTCATTATGTTTGAAGATATGTTTAGATTTTCCTTCTGAACTAAGATTGAACAACTATCAGTCAATTATTTAAAAAAAGAGTTCAAAACTATGTCTAATCACAGCAAAAAGGTCGTTCTGGTGTACTTCTGAATTTTTCTCTTGAAAGAGCATCAACTCAATTCTCTACAAAATGAGATATTATAACTAGTGAAATTCTTATCTATGCGTTTGAATCAAAAATCTAGTTTATATAAAAAGTGACATTGCTCAACAACTCGCTATTTCAAACATTGTGTTTAACCTCTTGAAAATGGGTTCACTTTTGACAAAAAGAAAGGCAATTGTTGAAACTCTGATGAGATATACTTATTTAAATCGATATTAAAAAATATCTAAAGGGATTTTACAGTATAACGACAACCCTCAGGGTGTCGATGAGTGCAAGTCTTCTCGTCAGGCATATCCATACCCTCACAATACGAATGGCAGTGTAAGGAATTGATAATTTGCGTGCAATCACAGATCATACCAGCATCATAAGAAGTATACAAAATTTAATTAGAAGTGGATTCGAAATCGTATGTATATATGCATCTATTGTCCTAAAGCGATTAAATATATAAAAGTTTTTCAGTCTGTTATGTGAATTTTGCTCTATAAAACTGGCGAGGAGACCTCGTCAGATATCGAATCGCTTTTCAATCGAGACGATGTTCATCTGACGGTTACTAGTAAATAACAGAAAAATCTAGAATGGTTTCATTTTTACGGATCTTCGTTCTTAAGATCTTGAAATGTTATTGAATTCTTAGATGGTAAAACTCACTTTGGAATTTCGTCTTCAAACTTTGTGCAAATAAAGTTCTTCATGAAATTAGTTGATTATCCAACTAAAATTTCCTTTCTGGAGATGTAAATATACGAACAAAATTTTGCTTTTACATATATAAGAGATTTTCGAATATTGAATATCTCAAGATAGAAGATACTGAAAAAGTTACAACTAGTCGAATGAACTAAACTCAGTGAGAACTTTGTTCTTGCAATGTATTTGATATGTCAAGAATAAAGATTCGGAAAACCAAACTATTCTAGACTCTTCTATTACTTACTAGTCCTTATATACTTACACATTGTTTTAGTCGAAAAGCAATTTAACACCTGAGCAGATTCCCTTGTGAGCCATTAAAAACTATTTCGTATTTTGAATTTACCAAGTTTCAATCGAAATACAAAATTGATCAACATAGTATTCTACACAATTATTAATTTAGATCTCTTGAAACAAGTTGATGATAGTTGTTCAATTTTATTGCAAGGAAATTTTGACTAAATATATTGAAAGACTAAACAAGTCTGATTCTAACTAATTCTTTCCTGTTTTAATAAACTGTTTTTAAGTGAATATTTCGTGTCAAGACTTTCGTATCATAGGTTTCTATTATTTGCCTATGAATAAAAACCTAATTTTTAGATTGGAGATGTTGTTAAAACTGTTAGTATAAGTCGAACAGGAAAACATGTTTATGAATTAGGTCCATCATTAAATTCAAATTGGCCTATTCAAATGCTTTGTGATGCTCAAATAAAAAATGAACGTCGACGTATTGTTCTTTGTTCAATTGTTCGAATTTATAATAATACAACATTACCATTACTTATTTTAAATGTTGACTCAACTGATCCAAAAAAATATAATCGAATAGCAAGAATAGAACTTAATCAAGATTATCATGTGCCAATGGATTTACTTTATGCATATGCAAGTTCACCGATATTTGTTGCAGTTGACGAGTAAATTTATTTTTAAATTGAAAATATTAGAAAAAAAAATAAGATATTGATTTCTTATAGAGGTGAAGAAGTAAACGATTTTTTTTCATTTGATTGGGATAAAGAATTTTCAACAGAAAGAATCCTAAAATTAAAAAATGGAAATCAAGCTAATTTTATTGTAAGAATTCTTGAAGAAAATTTTCAATTTGTAATGTTTATATATTTGAAGGTTTTTAAAGAATTAACTGATGCTTATTCAGAAAACACTGATCAACTTTCTGTAACAAGTCTTAATCTTTATATTCATTCAGCACTTCATTTAACTAATCTTTTACCAATTGATATTGAATGTTCAATTGATGTAAGTCGAAGATTTTATTTAATTAATTGGATAATTAAATTTAAAATGAAGAGAAATTATCAATTACTTATTTCAGGTCATTTGATAATTCATATCCTATATTTTAACACAGAGCTCGTGCTTATCCTTTTAATAATATGCATGTCTTGTGCTAGTAGAGAACATTTTCATATAGAAATCATAAAGATAGACATTTAAATTGTGCATTCTAGTCGTTAGAAACGGTCGTTTCTAGAAACAAATATTTCAAAACATCCCACCAAGAATTTTCCACGAATCGATCCATTCAGCTTTAGAAATCCCATCATCTGTGCTTGCCATTTTCTATTACTCGTGATAAGAGATATGCAGAACTAATTTTAGTTACGGGATGATACCACGACAAATAAAATTCGTCAGGACTGGGACCATGGAAAATAGAAGTTGGTGAAACTAAAACCGAAAATATGAGAAAGAGAAAGTATTGAGATGTGAGCTTAGACCACGAGAAAGAAAAGTAGCTGAGACTGGGACTAGGTCACATTTTCTGAGATTTATGATCGAAATGGAGACTAGATCAGATAGACTGGAGTTATAACTGAGACTAGTACTACAGCAGATATATTGGGACAGTGGTGGGAGCCAAGGCAGCATCAGATTTAGCTGTACTATGATGGGTATCGGTGAAAAAAGTTACTTCTGAATATCTCTACTCGCGACACTAAATTTAATTGATACAATTTTATTGCGTTCTTCTTTTGAAAGATTTACGCAAAGCAATGAATAATCTTATATTTCTATTTAGAATGTCGAACATTTTACTTTAACACCAAGTCAATTATATTTAGTTACATCTGGCAGTAGAAGTTCTTCATTAGTTTTTACTGTAAGTTATCTTTTTCTATCTTTTTATATTCAAAATGAGTTCGTTTATTTTTAGATTCCATCATATGATAATATAAAATGGATATCTGAGCCGATTGATTTAAAAGTTGAAGGAAAAGGTGATTATAATGAACATCTCGTTATCTTTCGTAATGATGCTGCTCCAGATCCTCAGCAAACACTAGTAAGAATTTTATTTACACAAAAAAAAGCAACGAATTAAAATATTTCTTTTTGTTTGTTTTTATCTTAATTTTTAAAAGAGAATGATTTTACGTGTCGATGCTTTTCATGAATCATATCGTTTATTATTTTATTCACCATTGTGGATTCTTAATCGTACAGATCTTAAACTTGAATTTCAAGTAAAAAATATTTTTATTTTTTGTATTAAATAATTTTTTTCTTTGAATAGATTGAAAATAATCGAACATTTATTGATGTTATTGAAAGACCACATTTAGTTTGTCCAGAAAAAATTGGCAGTGAAGCAAATAAAAAAGTAAAAAAAAAAATTAAATAAAACAATCAAAAATACAATGAAATCTTCAATTTTATCAACAGGGACAAATTTGTGTTTATGGCGTTGGTCAAGGTGATACAGCAGCAAAATGGTCAGAAAAATTTTCTCTCGATGTTATTAAAAGTACGGGTTTGACAAGCTGTAAAGTACCCAATGATCGAACATATATGGTAAGATAAATCCATAAACAAAGAAAAACTTTTATAAATAAAGAAATTTTTAAATAGATTTGTGTGGATATTGCAACAAGTTCATTTGGTTTAACAAAACTTGTTACACTTTCACCAGCAATGGTTATTATTAATAAATCAACTGTATGTTGAACAGGATTCTGTAGTATTGATATTCTTTTTTTTTTCTTCCTTTCGAAAGGTTGAAATTGGAATAGTGGAAACTGTATCGAATGAAGAACAAGGTAAATGGGAAACGATTAGTCCTGAACAAGTAAATAAACCGATTTTTTAAAGTTTAATTTAATTAAAAAAAAAAAAAACAAATTTTAGTTAATTCCATTTTGGCCACGTAATATAAAAGATAGCTTAATGCGTGTTCGTTATACACATAATCAAATAACATCAAGTCCATTTAAAATGAATCAAAAACATCGAACACTTTTACACATGGATGACGAAGAACGGCCAGCGATTTATGTTGAAGTAACAGCAACAGATTTTGATGGTGTCAAAGTTATTTTTGGAGATTATAAAATTGGTGATGCGCCTTTACTTATTGTAAATTGCTTAGAAAATGAGCCTGTTTCATTGTGTCAAGTTAATGATGTGTAAGTTCAAATGATTTTTTTTTTCAAGAAAATTCAGTTTTTTTTTATTCTCTTTATTTTTGATATAGACGAACACAAATTTTACCCCCATTAAATTTTGTTTATTATACGTGGATAGATCCATTATTACCAAGAGAATTAACAGTATCATGTGGATCTAAATCAGCAAAATTAGAACTTATCGTAAGTAATTTTGTTTTCTGACAAAGACAAAGACTGTGATTTCGGCGGCCAATAAAATATATGAAATAGGGCATTGATGCGAGTGTGGTTTCCAATAGGTTTTCATTTTATTCATACCCACATTCGTATATCCTTATGATTATCTTGCTCAACTTCAGTTTTAGCAACGGTAACTGTTTGCATGATATAACAGATCATTTCTTGTTCTACATTAAGATTTATTACTAGAGATGTGTGGGATCAGTTTCGAGCCCAGTAGCCGGGATCTAAACCAAAAAATAAAACTTTATCAGGATTGTATGAAAAAAGTTGCTGAGATTGGAGCCACGAGAAAAAATTTTGCTGGGATCGGAGCTTAAGTTAATAGTAAAATATTCTACGATATTTCGAATGCAGTGAGCTCTATCAAAATGCTATTTTTGAGTTGAGAATTGGGTTCTTTGTTTATCGAGATAATTAAATTAAAAACAATATATAAAGTTAGTCGTCACTTCTTCTTAGACAACTGATGTTATGAGTTGCAATTATGAAGTCAGCCGATAATAGATAATGAATCACAAGAATAATTACACAATCAATTGAAAGCCTTTCCATAGAAACATATCGACAAGCGTTGATAGAGTTCTCATAGTGACGAATTTTGATAAGTATGCTTTACCATATTTTTCATACCTCGATTATTTGATGGAACACATTTTAGATAAATCGAGTTTCCAGTTAGAGCAACACGAAAGAAACTTGTTGCTATGAATTGTAAATACTTCGGACGGTATACTGTTGAGTAATCAATTGTAGATACGAGTATTCGTTTTTTTCATTAGATATCTATTTCTTGATAGTCAACATTTGAAGTTTGATACGGTATTTTGCAGTCCAGTACAACCCAAGTGCCATCTAGTTTGATTTTATGTTCTTCGTTAAACGTAAAAAAAAGTATTGTTTGTTACATCCGATCAAATTCATTTGCTTTTCTTCTTTCATACATACAGTAGAAATGTTCAGGGCGGTGCTGCTACTGCGACGGCATCACCGATGTGGGAGACTTTTTAGCAATGTCATCATAGCAGCAGTGCAGTAGTTTTGACTCTTCTAGGACTGTAGCAGATTTTCAGCTGCGATGGACATCTCTAATATATATCCGAGCATCCACGTATTATCAGTCAACAGAAAGTACATTTTTGGTACATAGTTATCAAATTTGCATGAAACAAAGATAATGATGTAGAACAAAAATGCTTACAACTCATACTCAGATCATTGAATCAAGCTATTTTGCAACTCTCTAATAAATATTTCAAATATAAAAACATGTACACTACTTTTTATATCGAGAAAACTGTTCAAATTATTGATCCGAACAAAATAAGACTTCGATATAGAATGATATAGTTCATGTATAATATTGATACATTTGAAAACATTTTCTCTTGGCTTGAATATTTCTCGTATAGTAGTATCCCGTGACTTTAAGTCAACATGAAACAGGTCTATTAACTTCTCCAAAGGATTATCTAATAATACCAATAGTGTTACAATATACTTCAAGACGTTTTAATCATGTTGTTTTCTCTTTGTCTTAATGAATCATTATTAATTCGATTGAGATAAGTCTGTTCTCATGTTAAAAATTTCTCAACACTAAAACTTTATAAATTGAAATATTTTTTTTAATAGCCTCAACGTGCTACATTCGGTAAAGATGGTCAACATAATGTAACTTATGCTGTATTTATTGATGGTATTCAAACAGTTTTACTCTTTTCTGATGATGAGAAAATAGTAGAATCAGCTTCAAAAGTAGGAATTTCATCTTTATTTAAGAAAAAAAATATATAAATCAATTATTATCCATATAGACACTATCAGTACCTGAATCTATGGATCAACGTATACAAATTGGTATACATGATATTGGCATTTCTATTGTTAACGATGTAACACGAGAAGAAATGCTTTATATAAGTTTAAATAAATCAAAAGTTGTCTGGACTGAAATAAAAAAGAATCGCTGTAAACCATTATCACGTAGTATAAATGCATATTTAGAAGAACTATATACAACTCATCTTGAACAATGTGAAATGAATCCCGAGAATAAAGAACTTCAAAAGAAAAAATATCAAATGGAAGGATTTCGAGTATAATCATTTTGTTCTATTGTTCTTGCAAATGAAAAGAAAAAAAACTTTTTTTTTTTTGAAGGAAATTTCATTTCATGGTGAAACAGCAGAGTTAGTTCATTCTAAAACACATCGAAAACATGCTAAACGACAAGCATTAGATGGTCTATGGATTGAATATGCATGGTCAATATCAGATTCTGCAATACATATACGTCTTAATCGTGTACAAATTGATAATCAACTTGATTACACAATATTTCCTGTTATGCTTCATCCAAGTATTTCAAAAGGAACGGGATCCGATTATGTTGAAAAACCATTTATTGAATTAAGTGTTTATCAATCTAAAACAGCACAATCAAATATAATGCAATTTAAATATTTTAAAATGCTTATTCAAGAATTTGCCGTTCAAATTGATCAGGGTTTAATTGTTGCCATTCTTAACTTTTTAAAACCAGAAAATGTTTGTTTTTTTTTTTTTCTTTATTTTTCTTTATCGATTCTGCTGTTTTTGTATTTATTTCAATAGATTATCGCAGCACCAACAATCAATATGAGTACTGATTTAGAACAAATTCAAAAACCACTTAATGCTATTATTAAAGCACAAATTGAAAGCCCAGCGGGTGAAACAGAAATGGTTTTTGACAATATTCATTTATCACCACTTAAAGTATTAAAAATAAATTTATTTTAGTCTGGTTTTTGTTTTTCCTAAGTAAAAACTTTATATTTAGATTCATGTTAGTTTTTCAATGCATGGCTCAAATCCAAGTGAGGAATTATTAGCTGAATATCCATTAGTTGGATTTCTTTTACAAACATTAAATGTTGCTGAAGTACAAGATGTTATTTTACGGTAGGAAATTTTTGTTTTGTTAATTATATTCGATTTTAATTGTTTTAATTTTTAGCTTGGGTTATTATGAACGAAATCATGAAAAATTTACAACAACAAAAATAACAAATGAAGTTTCATCTCATTATCAAAATCAATTTATGAAACAACTTCATGTATTAGTACTTGGACTTGATGTACTTGGAAATCCGCTTGGTGTTATTCGTGGTCTTGCGGAAGGTGTTGAATCATTCTTTTATGAACCATATAAAGTAAAACTAAAAAAAAAATAATACAAAAATGAAAATACATAGTCATATTTGTATTTTATTTTCAAGGGTGCAATTGAAGGTCCATTAGAGTTTGCTGAAGGTGTAGCAACCGGTTTTAAAGCATTATTTGGTTCAGCTGTTGGTGGTGCTGCTGGTGCTGCTTCAAAAATAACTAGTGTAGTTGGAAAAGGTTTAGCAAGTTTAACATTTGATGAAGATTATAAAAGTTCACGTATTCGACGTAAAGAACCTGGAACGACTGCTACGACACATATTGCTATAGGAGGAAAGAATGTTGTTATGGTTTGTTGATACTTTTTCTATGTCTCAATTTGAGATTTCTTTTTCTTTTTCTTTTTTTTGAAATAGGGTTTTGTTGATGGTGTAAAGGGTGTTGTAACAAAACCAATACGAGGAGCAAAACATGGTGGAGCAACAGGCTTTTTCAAAGGTTTAGGACAAGGTGTTGTTGGTCTTGTCGCACGACCAACAGGTGGAGTTGTAGATTTTGCTAGCACATCACTTGATTTAATCAAAAGGTAAGATAGTTTTGCTTATAGACATATTTTATGGTTCACAAATAGTCTTACACATAGGAATGATTAGTTAAGTTAAAACATATATTATCTTTCCTGTTGTCAATAGATACTTTTATCTGTGTTCTATTAAGACTAAAATAGACGTAAATGTGATGTTTGATTATCATTTAACACAAATTGTTGCTTCTAAAATCATGTCTATATTTGTAAATAATTAAAAAATGAAATTCAATTCGAGTCGCCAACTAGAGATATCAATTCAGAGATTTTTTTTCAAAAATAAGTTCTAATATACATATTATAAATCATTAAGTCTTACAAGAAAATCTTTACAACTTGAAAATCACCTTTGAGTGCAGACTTTATGCATGAGATCGATGCAAATGAATTATTGAAAAGCTCGAAAGGATAATGATTCTTAGGCGGTCTCTAAAGAGTTACAGTTGTTTTACTCAGACTTCAGTCTATAGAACAATGACTATAAAAATGTCGAATGATGATATTTCAAACTAAAATTTTGTCCACAGATAGAACTACATGCTGAAAATTTCTGTTCTGTATGATATCAACTATAACTTGAATTGATTAAACTTATTCGACATAAAATCGGACTTTTTGTCCTGTTTTATTGAAAAAACTTTAGCTAGTATGTATGAATTACTGTTTGAAGTCAATTTTATATTATGACTTAGAAAACTTAAACTTAATGAGAAAAAGAAAAATACTACACTACTGATCGTCATGAATGTATTTTTTTTTTAATGATTGGAGAAAGTCTTTCGTTCATATTTTTACAGAAGAATATAGAAAATGTATATTAATAAAATATTTAAACTTGCATTTCTTCTAGAACTGCTCAACAAGAAGAAGTTGTTCGCCGTATTCGTTATCCACGTCATGTTGGTCGTGACGGTATTGTTCGACCTTATGTTGCTCATGAAGCTACAGGATTTTATATTTTAAATGTAATATTAATTTTACTCATGATATTTTCAAATTCTACTGTTTTTTTTTTCAATGGAATTTTAGCGATTAGAAGATGGAACTTATGCCAAATCGGATACATATGTTGCTCATATTACTTGTTCAGACAGTCCGCTGTCTTGGTTAATGGCAACATCTAAGTAAAATAATAAAATTTGTTTACTATTTAAAAAAGAATTTTATTTTAGACGATTATTATTTGTTACTGAAGTATCATTTCTTGGTTTATATGAAGCTGATTGGGAAATACCATATGAAGAGTTAAAAGATGAACCAATTATAAAAATAAATGCAAATCAAATTCAAATTTTAACCAAAGTAAGTAAGGAGAGAACATAAACATCAAAAGGAAAATAAATAGTATCAAATAAAAAACAACAAAAATATCTAGAGTAAAATTAAGTCATCTGTATTATTAAGAGCAAAGAAGAAAATATTATCATCTGTTGTAGAGGACATATATTATGTGAGACTAATCATATTATTTATTTTCGCTAGTTGATTCACAAGCTCAATAAGATCTAAGACAAAATTTACCCGAGTATTTTTAAATTCTTTTTAGGAAGCAAAAACAACTGGAACTATAAGATCGCATCAATCATTTGGAAAATTAGTTAAATTTAAAACTCTATCTGATGCTAAAGTAAAATTAATTTTGTTTAGTTATTTTTATACTTGCTTTATTTTGATTATGTTTTAGTATATCGTCGATAAAATTGGAAGTGCGATGCATATCGTTGGTCTCTAAAAACTTAGTTAGTGTGTCTTATTATTTTATTTTATGTGTGATTTGAAAAGTTTAAGGCTTTATCAATATTCTTTCATTTATTAAGTGGCGTTTCTTTTTTTTTATGCACAACGGTTTAACATCAATCAATAAACCTTTGATTTCTGTGTGTGAAATTTTTATTTTTAATATAAAGACTAGAGTGTTTCATTTTTTTTAATCTAAAAAATAAACGAGAATGTTTATCTATGAGTGTTTTATAAAAAAAACATCCAATAATACTATATTCAGAATTTTTTATAATTAAATTTGTTACCTTCTGATGATGAAATGTTAATTTCAAAAACAAAATCAACCAAAAAGAACAAATGAAAACATAAATTTACTATATATATCTTACGTTTGAATTTAATATATGAAAGATTATGTTATTGATTATTTGATTTGATTCAATTCTTTTAAGATTTTTATAATGATTTTTACTAATGAACATAAATATGGTGAAGAAAAAAAAACACTCGGAGGAAGGGAAATATAAGAAAAATTTGTTGAGAGCTTCGAAGAGACTCATATGATAACTATCGTTGTTATACTGATCACGCATAATACACATTATAGCGACGGTTTTTTGAAATGCTTTCTCATGATGTATTGTATCACAACGGATGAATATTTTTTAAGTCTGTTAAAACTGATAGCACTAAGTCGTGTTTGATGCACTCTGGTTATGTGGATATGTATGAGCTGCCTGTACTAACCAAAGAGCTCGAATCAGTCTCAGTTATGAGTTAAACTATTATTACAGATCGCGCTGCAAATATTGTTATTAATAACTAGGCATGCACCCAAAGCGTTTGGGTCACTTCTGCCCAAATAAGAAAAATGCCCTTATTTACTGAACCATGCTATACAACAGTTTTTCTTCAGTGAAAAACTTAAGTAGGAGGATGACACTATAGAATACCAAAAGAGAGATTTCCGCAACCTTCTTAGACTAAATACTAGAGTCAATCACAAAACCCAAACCCAAACCCAAACTCATTGAGTTTGGGTTTGGGGGGTTGTTCAGTTCTCTTTGAATATCTCATTTAATGAAGCAGCTCATTTGATCATTTTCCATTTAGTTGTCAAAGGCAGACTTCCTTCAATATTAATGGCGATACAGTTTATTGATACAGTTCATAGTCAGTGAGATAAATTTGAAATACCCAAATTCTTCTATTGAGTTTGGGTGCATGCCTATTAATAACAAATATTCGGAAACTATTTTTCTTCTCGATTAAATTGAACTCTTTTGAATAAATAATTTGAATTTGCATAGTGAAAATTCTGTGTAATTGTTTATGATTGGAATTGAAAGTCTTAATTGCTACGGCTAGTTCTTATGAGTAACGTTGTATACTAGTAGTAGTGTTAACAAACGTGCGCCATGAGTATGCATACAATTTTTCACACGAAAAGATGCAAAACATTTTAAACCATTCTTTAGTCTTGTTCTTCAATAAAAAAAACAACTTTTAACTGAAGAAAAGTTGAACATTTTTTCGAAATGGAAAGTGCAATTGGTCTCTCTTCCATTCTTGGTACCAAATCCATTTGAATGAAGAACGATGAATAACAGCTCTGACAGAAAGTCGAGCTACAAAGAAAAGTAATATAAAAAAAAAAAATCATTGATTATTACAAATAAGAAATATATCCTTAGCAATATAGTTCATCGTCTATGTATTAAATTAATCTTCTTGATTGTTAATTACGATTAATAACTAATTAGTATCAATATATCAAGTTATAATTCTTTAAAAACAGTTTCACAGGAGAACTTTGTCAATATCTGATTAAAATAATCCTTTGGTTTAATGATGTTATTGCACATAATTAACTAAAATTTCTTTCTCTTTCGTTTTTTTTGCGTCATTTTTGTACTACAAAAGTAAACTATTTATAATTCAAAAAAAGTTTGCATTTCCATTCACATTCGAGATTTATGCCATTCATTACTTTTACATCATTTATCATTCACTTCCGACAAATTTTTAAATAGTATGATATAAACAACTTTTATCGTATCATGTTTCATAAGAGTCGTATAATAACTTTTTTTTCTTATCGTTCAATGCACAATAGCCCGACGGTTAAATGATGAATAGGTTAATTGATGAGAAATAAAATTCAAATTATTCTCATCTTGAACACAAAAGGAAGATTTAATACTATTTAAATAGAATCTAAACGAATCTTATATCTGGGAAAAAAAAATCAATCAATATTCGCCAACATTTATCCAACATGCAATCTAAAAATTTGCATCTATATTTGCTCTCTTATTTTAACAATGGATACATTCATTTCTTTTTCCTTCTCTAAATTCAAAGGTGACTATCATTTGATATTACACACCATATGCCTAATATATTCAAGGTTACCACATTTATTCTACATATCTAGTATTTAAGTATGCGTCAATCATCAATATTCTTATCGACACTATCAAGTACCATTATTCTTTTGTATATAATAACAAAACAAAAAAAAAACGAAATTTAGTTTGTGTGCTACTGAAAGCAATGACTTTGAACTTGTATGATCTCTTGTGAAAGTACATGATGAAAATGTATACATATAACTCATAAACAAAGTATAAAACATTGACTTTGACTTTTTTTCTTTTTCTTTTTCTTTTTCTTAACACAATTAACTAAAGTGCAATTCATGTAAGGTTTCTAAGTTGACAGAAAAACTTGAGAAGTTATATTTGATGATGTTAACTTTAAACGAACAAATGTATTAGAATTCTATTTGAATTTTAAAAGTTTTTTTGTTTTTATTCACATTTTTATTATGAGAAAAAAAAAATACTTATTAACTTTGACCTCATTCTGTTTTTTTTTTCTTGCTATTATTGTGATTATTTTTCTTTCATAAATTGATTTAAGTCACGCATGAAATAGGACAACTATTATTATTACAAGCTTGTAAGCCATGTGTTTGTATTCATACTATGTTCTATGGCGAAAGCATAAGTTTACTGGTGGAACTGTTATGATCTGTAAAGGAAAAATAATATGAAAAATGTCTATTATTAGATTTGTACAGGTGTATAATAATCTATAATTATCAATGAATCAATGGTTTTTTTTTATATGTATGCATATTCGTATTGATTTGACAAAATTTAACAATTGCTTCTTTTTAATAGAGTTATTAAAATGAAAAATATAATAACCTTGTATTTATATAATTGAAAACATTCTTGTACGTTATCTTTTGAAGAATCAATCACAAAATATGATGGACATGTTCAGGGTTGAAGAACTTCTCATTTTAACTAACTATGATTGTTAAATTTGAGGTGCATATAGACAGAGCAAATAAATAAAAGACATTAGTAGAAATTCGATAGTAGAAAGTGACTATGTCTGTCTGATCGACTGATTATGTCATTTTTTTTTTCGATAGAGTTTTAATGTTTTTGCACTTGACTATGATGAGAAAATGAATGTTCATATGTGTTGTATATTGTTCAGTTTCAATAACTTATGACAATCAATTGATTGAACACTTTCTTTGTTTTTATGTGTTCATCAACAATAATAAATTGGATGTTACTACGAACAAAAATCAATTGAACAAGAAAGACAGTATATCATTTTTTTTTCTTGTTCTTTTTCATATGTATTCGACAAAACATTGTAGAAAGAGAAAGAGAGAACGAGAGCGTGTGTACACGAAAAGAAAAGAACGATGATGCAGGGAAAGAATATATGTAATTTTCTTGTTCGACTCTCCTATTTTTTCTTTGTATGATTATTTTTTCATAAATAGAATAAGACGACCGTAAATCCTTTCTTTTCATTCTCTGTAGGTATGAGATGAGATAGTCATTCATCAATGACTATTTTCTCATTTAATTTCAATTAAAATTTTAATATTGTATTCCTGATTTATAGGTAGATTTATTTTAATGAATAATGTTTATGTTATCTGTTTTTCTTTTAATATTGATTGCTTAATGGTTATTATTCGAATATCATTTCAAATCAATTTGACGAATGGATGGCAACAAGAATAATTCTACTGTTTATTTTAGTCGCCAGTCTTTTAACTGGGGTAAGAAAGAATTTTAAAAAATTATGATCTCTTTTGATTTATAAGAATTTATTTTTTCTATGATCAACATTGATGATTATTATTAATGCATTTTTTAAGTTGGCATTAGATATACATTGACATATCAGTTTATGACCTTCTACAGTACACATATATTAGGAATAAATTCAAATTTATTTCTCTAAAAAGTTGTTTATCTATAGAGTATATTTTTCTGATGATTATGACTTCATTTCATTAGGCATAAAGTGTTGTAAGTAAATTAAAGGAGGAAGTGGAATAGTCGTAATATAAAAAAAAATGCAATCATGAATATCATTGTTTCTTTAACAATATACTTTATAACAATTTCTTTCCAAAACTTATTATGGTATTCAAATAGATGAATATAACTATTGGAACTAGTGCTTGATGAAAGTTACTATCAATGAATAATGTAGACAGGTCTATATATTTGTTTCATGTCAGTTATTCTTTTCATAGAAGTAGTCTAAAAGAAAACAAGTATTGAAAAGAAAAAAAAAAGAGGTGGTTCATTATCGTACGAGTGAATGTGCGTCAGAAGGTGATGTTTATATTCTCATAAATTGCATGTATAACGATGAAGAACATCAGGCTGCGTCAAGGCTTGATGATAATAATGATGATGGGTTGTTATTCGTATTTCTATATGATAAGTCTTGCAATATGTCTGTTGTGTCTTCATCATCATTATTTTGTTCATACTTTTGATATATATGTCATTCTTGTTCCATAATTAGATAATGTTTTGTTATTTTTTTCTTTTTCTTATTTTGCTCTAATACATACTGACAGTAACGGATTATTACCTATATTTCGTATGTAGTCGATAGATGTTTACATTGAATTGTCTATTTTATATATATAATATTAGCTTTAACTATAATACAGGTATAATGTGATGACTAGGACAAATATGGGTGGCATGTACAACCCACGCATATGTGTTGGTGTTGTTGTCAAAGTAAACTATGCACTTTAAAGGAATGCATGTCCTATGATGAGATTGTTATTATAAGAAACATGTAAAAACATAGCGTTCACAAAATTTTTTTATTATTCTTTAGTTAGTTAATGATGATAGAATGAAACTGCAGATCATCCATAGCAATGAGTATTACATCAATAAGTAGTTCCGATGTAGTAAATTTCTTTTCCTTTCTTATTCTATTCATTTATTGAATTTATTAGTAGTCGTAACAAATGTTCATAGCTCACTTGATTCTACTCTATGATTTCCATTTGTAATGTAGTAAGAAAGAATTACATCATACATATACGAAATGATGACCGTTTAATCTTAATAATGATGGTTGCGAATGATCGAAAAGAATTGCGAAAGAAAAAAAGAGAAATTTGAACTATAAGTACTGCTGTTGCCTTTTCTGTTATACAATATCATCAATGCAAGGCCAAAGGAATAGAATGAAAAAAAAAGAACGAATGAAAGATATTGTAGCATTTGAAAATAACGGATTTATTTGTCTTCTTTAGCCAATATTATCTTTTTCTTCGTTTCTAACAATCTCTGGTCAGAAATATCCAGATTCATACATTCAATATAGACGTACTGAAGATCGTCGATATCGACCATCATTGGTCAGTTTTTTACATCAACAACCAGATGGTTCTCAATTAGCAACCACACGTTATTATCGTATTATTTTTCATTGTAATATTTTACCTGGATCACTCTATCTTCGATTTTCAAATTTAAAACCCTATCGTACTGTTGTTCAAAATCGACAAGATCCGTCAAGTAAATCTTTTATTATTTGAATATTTAAAATTAAATTTAAAAAATTTTTAGCAATATTCGGTTTTCGATCAGTGGGTGCTTATAGTCGTGTTCAAATTCAAAATCATATATCTGGCCAATGGTTATGCATGAATAAAAATGGCAAAATAATACCAAAGGTATATATGAAATTTTATATTTGCTATGATTTTCTACATAGATTTTTTTGCAGTTGAATATTACAATAAATAATCTTGCATGTATATTTCGTCAAAATTCGGATGGACCATATATAACACTTATTTCAGAACTTTATTCGTCACGGCACATGACTTTTAATACTCGTCATCTTTTGTTAATGAATCCTATTCTTCGTCATCGTTTTGCACACTATATGACTGATGGAAATCAAATTTTTCAACAAGAACAATGCGGTCGATTTATGTTCGACAGTCAAATTGATATCACTTTATTTAATCGAACAACTGATCCATTTTTTCGATTACGACAATAATTTATATGGTTTTGGGAAGATAAATGGATAGTTTATCTTATTATCTATTTTTTATGGCTCATAGTCAAATGTTTGGTTTTTAATTCGTCTTTTTTTTTTTTATTTATTATGAATTGTTCTATTTGTATAATTTATTATACTTTTACTGTATCGTATGTGTGCAGGTGGTGCTTTGTTTATATATTTTAGTTGGTTTTTATCCAATTGTGAATGTTTATTTATTTGTTAAATAAACAAAAACAACATTAAATTTATAGCTTGAATATTCATAGAATTATTAATAACACATTAAACACTGTTGAAATCGATAGGATATTGTCTCGATTTTTATTTATTTTGCTGCAAAATATTAAGTACAGCCATAATATGCTTTAACTTTTTCGATATCTAAATTAGTCATTTGTACTGAACTGCCCATAACTGATTGGCTAACATTTCCTTTTGGAGTTATTGTTGCTAGACCATTTTTCGAAAAAGCATTCCATTTATAATGCATGATAGAAGCTAAATAAGTCAAATAATGAATAGGGATCGATTTTGAAAAATATCTTTACCGATATCATATGCTTTACTGAATGTGTTCACTTCTGATGTAAGATATCGTTGAAAATTACTTTCTTTACCAGCTTCAATATTATTATAATTAACAGTAACATGTTGATCTCGATCAGGTCGAGTCTGTTCATGAGCGAAACCAACGGCATGTAATAGTTCGTGTATAACAATATTTTGAGTAACACAGCCTGATTTTTGAAGTGAAAGATCCTGTGCACCGCTTGTCTTTGTTCTTCCCATATACGACCAACAACTATTTCATTTTAATAATAAAAATATAGTAAATAAGAGTTTTTAAAAAAATTACTTTGACCACTTACCCTGTACCGGCATAAATACGTACCCAAGTTGGTTGAGTTGTGCGTCCCACAAAACGAATACAATTATTTGTTTGTTGTTCAATTTTACGCATTGCATTTGTAATTGTTGTAATTTGTGCCGCGGTAAATTGTGATTGCTCGATTAAGTATGGAAGAACACCACCAGTCCACTTTGATGATACGATGTAAGCATTTTTGAGTGGAATAAGTTGCGGTGCTGTTGAGCCCGCATCAAATGCTATATCACCCTCAACAATTACTAAGTCAGGTCGATCATTGATCGTTACATTCATAAATAAATTGACTGGACCACCATAAACTGCTGAATAGCAGGCAAGGAAAAAAATTATATATGAATGCATTATAATAAAATCTTTAGCGGTGATAATTTCAACAATAAAAAAATCTGCCCTTTTAAAGAAAATAAAAACATGCTGAAAATCGAATACGTGAATAAAAACAGATGCTGTCATGTGATGATAAGTATTCTGGGGCTTCCTACACACGGTATACATTTGACTGCTGTATTTTTTTCTCATATATTTTCTTGTTTTTTTTTAGCATATTTGTGGAACAAATTAAACTATACACAGTAGTCGCACGAGAATCCGAAGATTAGAAGATCAAAGACAGTGAGAAATAACTGACTTGCGAAAACGTTACTTAGATAGGTCGGATAAAATTTTGTCAAAGCATACTCCTTTTTTTGCAAACAATAAAAAAAGATTTTGGGCAATTAAGGGACGCTGTCTCACACATCACATTTCCACGACTGCTAATTAGACATTCATTGACAATAATAGTATTGTTTTTCATTCAATTCTTTTATTTTAACTGAATCATCTCGAAACTTATTGTTTTACTGTTTGTTGCCGATTCTAAACATAGACTAGCATATTTTACTCTTGAACCATTTTTTTGAAGACAAGAGCAACTTTTAAGAATTAATTGTGAAAATAAGATATTACAAACAAGGAAAACAATCAATAAAATACCTTGTTTTATCATTCATTTTACAAATTTTATTTTGAAACAGTGATTCTAGTACGGACCTTAGAGATATGAGAGTTCGAATATGCAAAGCTTGTTAATTTTTAATAATAATAAGGCTGAAATAGAACAGATGTTAAGAGTCTCATTAATACGATCAATAACTTTTCAATGTTTTCGAGTGGTATCATCAAACAAGATGAAGAACGATATTTTTTACTAACTCTAATATTTGATTTTGCTCAGATTTAATGCAGTATTTTACGTTGATATGCTGAAATTCATAGCAGATACAAGATCGAAAATGAGTGCTCTAATCAAACGTATTTCAATTACTGTGTTCAGTCAAAATAAAATTCCTTGATATTGCATTGAACAATATTTTTACAAATTTTGTAGAAAGAAGAAAAAATATGAACATAAAATAAAACTTTCAATCCGATGTAAGTTTTATAGCAATGATAGAGCTTCTTGAATCTTGTGAGACAACAATAAACTTCTAGAAATAGAACCGTCAGGCGCAGCTGTCACCTTATCAGTAAAGGCTGTAAGTCCAAGTTTTCTCTTCATCCATACTCTAATACACCTAACCAAGATACAAACAAATGCTCATCCACACTTACACTCACAACTCGAAGCACTGTATGATAGTTGTTCACCATTTTTTAGTCCCGTGAACAGCACAGCATTCATGTAGTCCTTCACAACTTTTTAAAAATTTTGCTTACTAGACGCACACATCCAAAATTGAGATTTTCAATCTAGCTGATTTCGGGAACGAAAACTAAGAAAATAGCCATTAAAACGTGAGGTGAAAGTGTCAAGATCGAATTGATACCAATTTTATTCCAATCTCTCTCTGAAAGTTTCATTTGCTTACAATCTCGAAGCTTGAAAAAAAACTAAGTCCTAAAATATTTGCTTTTTTAGAACATTATTCGTAAGAGAATGCAACATCTTGAGGATGACTGAAAAAAGATGGTATTGATTCGATCTGAATACAATCAAGAGAAAAGATTCTCTCAAAAAACGACCAAAGTAAGTTTCCAAATTGGTCTCGAAAACCTTAGAAACGTTTGTCTAGGAAAAAATCGATCTCTGAAGCTCAGAAACCCTTGAAGGCTTTCAGATAGTGACAAAATCGGAAACCTTGAAGGATGTCTGTGTTTGCCATTATCTAGAACCCTTTAAGGGCTTCTGAAGTTATGAAATTCATTTTTCCCCTTTGGAAAGCCTTTTTTTAGTGTGTAATTTCAATTTACGTTTCAACGACTATCTTTTGAGTTGTCGCTCTAGAGATCACCGTGACAGAAAAGCACAACTTTTGATGTGTACACAGAGAAAGAAAAATAAAACAAAAACTCGAGACGAAGTATATCAATGTTGTGCTCCTCACAGCATTAATGGTATTCGACGATAATTAGAAAGAATTTTCTTATCTTCTTTTCTTATTTTGAAAACAAATCAAAATGAGGACTAGGATAATAATTTATTGTTGTTTCGTAATGTGTGACCATTGATTAGTAACAAGTATTTTTAATGCTTTTCATTCTTGTTCATCATGTGGTAAGGAGTCTTCGACAATATTGGATTTCATATTAAAACCTGCGATGCTTATTATGATTGTACATATAGCCGTATTAACCATGTATAAGATATTAAAATAAGTGTAGGATTAAGGAAAGCAACTACTTAGATTACATATGAACAATCGAATAATATTTGACTCATAAATGACCAATCCCCAAAACCCCATACTAAATACACATAAGTTGGATATCATTCTTAGAACTAGTTTCGAAAAAAATTATTGGAGAATGATTCTCAACGAGAGAATATTTCCACTTACCTTGGGCAAGAATAGTGTCAGTTTGCAAGTGGTAGCATTCTTGTAAAGGGAACGGCGAAAACAGACAAACAAAAACATGATTTTAGTCTATGATGTAAAAAGTACAAAATGAACTTCGAAAAACAAACATGTTCTGCATAAATTGTCAACAAGAATTTATTTGCACATATTATTTATCAAATGATTTATATCTTTTATTGCAAGAGCAAATTCATATAAAAGTCTAATAATTTCATAACTTTAATAAAATCATACGAAAGATATTGGTTATGCAATTAATTAATGAAGAATTGATTTACTTACGAGTTTCATTATTTTTCCTAATAGTTTCAAAAATTTTAACATTCTATTTGCTAATTATGGGTGTCCTGAATGGAAGAGAGGTCGGTTGGGTGTCCTGTTCCCAATCTTGGTGACATTAGAACACTCCTATTACTAATATTATATCCTTCTAATAATTATCTGGTCACGGTCGTATCAAAACATTGGCTAATGTCTATGCGTATACGACCATTTATCATATCTGTCACATTCAGAATGTTATCCTATAGATATAATAAAATATTAAATTGTAGCATTATTCACTACTTCCTGTACTATTGCCATTTATATGTATGAGTATACAACAAAAAAAAATAACTTGAATCTAATAATAGTTATTCATCCAGAAAATCGAAAATATTTTCTTTGAATTCCTCAGTAGAATTTTTGGCGATATGATCAAAATATAGTAAATTTATACGAGTAGTTTTCATATGCATGGGATTAGTTGTTAAGAGACCTATTTTTTATCGAGACTTCTTACTCAATTATATAAACTCTCAAAAATACCAATGACTCATTTATAGCCTTGCTAAAGGAAAACAAATCTTCGTTTTGACAAAAATTTCTAAAAAATTGCCTTAGCCTTTTTAGTAAATTTTTTCGATTGTGAGTTTTGTTATATGATAATTAATCGATAAAAATCTTCAATATGCTGTATCTTGTAGACACTTTGGTGACCTACAACATTACGAAAAAGTACATAAGAGGTTAAATCGATCGACTAGTGGCGTGACGCAGAATCTTCAAGTGGTTAAACACTGTCTTTCTGGCTTTTTGTAAGTGTAATTACGATTATGTAAATAATTTCTTTGTTATGTAACTAGAGTAACAATAGCAGTTTTTCTTTCAGAAATAGATCTAAAAATAATATTGCACTCATTTTGAATCTATAACTGATAAGTATATTGTATCATTATATTTTCGAACGAACATCTAACTAAGCTAACGAAAAGTCGTTACAAGCGATTTTTAGTAAATTATCTCTATTACTGACGCTTAATTAGAAGTTGTAGGTATTTGAGGCAAAGAACTCTTCCTCTCGTCAACTGGAGTTTTTCCTCTTTCTCGAATCAATCTAATGAATCCTTTATCAAAAGTGTATATAAATGCTATTTGGTTATTTGTGAATTTAATGAAATTTATTATTTAATGCTACCTGTTTTTGCAAGGCACTATATTTATATTCGCAGTAAATACCAAAAAGTGAATAATAAGCAAGCTAGACTTGTTTTGTTTTTATCTTCGAAAATAAATGCGTAAGATCCTTTCTGTTTTTATTGTATCGTATTCCACGCATGACTTATAAGAACCTTGCTTTTTCCTAAGTTAATTTTTAAAATTCTGTTAACGAGACACAAGTACCTTAGTTTGGTTTTAAAATTGCACACAATAAAAAGTACCACAAGATAAATTCAAATAATCAATATCAGAAAAAATAATAGAACAGAAAGATGGATTATCCACGAATGAATTTTATTATGTAGCGAATAAATTTTTTCTAATATCTTTAATAAAATAAATGCATGGTCACAGCCATGACAAGAATAGCTGAACACAAAATCGGTTTCTATTCTATGTCTTAATTATAGAAGCCTTGAATATAACTGTGAATAAAATAAAGTCTCGAATTCGTCTCTCCCGTTTAAAGATAACTGGTTTGAGCTGAAGTTTCATCTTTAGAAAATAAAGATGATAATATGTGTAACATTAATATCATCTTGTTCAGACTCTGTTATCTATAACAATACATCGTTAATCGAAGGAAAATATTCAACTCTGCATCCTTTTTGTTGAAGATTAGTCGAAAATGAGCTGAATAGACTATGTTTTATATCTTCATCATCTAGCTGATTTTTTTTTTGAAAGTATAAGCCTTATAAACTAGCCTTCGCAAAACTTTGTTCACATGTCAGTTGTAATATACATGACTAAGAAAATTACTTACACGTGAAACGACAGTCCATCAGTAACTATCAGTACAACAGCATTCATCTTTTTTAACAAATGAATTATAGGACCTTAATAGTTGTAGAGATCGAGTTAAGATTTTAATAAAGTGCAAAAAGACGGTAAATGGTTTGCATTCATTTTGACTCCATCTTCTTACAAACTGCAGGGTGATCGGGTGTCGGTGCAATATAATAGATCAACAGAGGAGAGCAAATATAGTAGAAAAAAACATAAAACTAGAAAAATGGAGTTCGTATTGCGAACATAAAAAAGCAAGCACAGAACAATAAAATAACCGAAATCAAAATCAAAGCTAAAAAGCATGAATACATCATTCACCAAACAGTCCTATCTCATGGGAGTTTAATCATATATCTGTAGCTTTTCGAGTTGTCATACTCATATTGATCGGTAAAGATCAATAAAAAGTTCGCTGATGATCTGAAGTGAACTTGACGAGCATTGTCATAAGTGTCACTTCGAAACATCTGAAATAAATGTACAAATGATCGAATAAAGTGTACTCATCTGAGATAGAAAAAAAAGTGAAAAACTCCAAGCAAAAAAACTCGAAAATGAAATAATAAAAAATTTCTCTACACGTAATTGAATTGTTATGCAACGTTCGTATGTAAGTAAAATTTTTAGCATAGAGGTTTTAGATGGACTATTGTTCAAAACATAATTAAATAAGATTCCATAATAACAGTAGTATAAAACTTGAAGCTTGAATTCAATTGAAATTTCAAGTTTCAAGTTTTCCAGTTTTGAAATTTTCTGGATTACTATGTACATAGAGACGTGCATGGTTCGTGGCTCTTCGAGGTGCGCTTCGCGTCCCCACATCGCGACACTAACATAAAGGTCAGTTAGATAGGGAAAAGCACTTATCCCCGTCGCTCTGAAAACTTGAAATTTCAATTGAATTCAAGTTTTAAGTTTTATATGTATGAATGACAATGGCCTATTTCACTGCAGTCTTCTGAGTGACTCAACTGACTTTTTGAACTTTAACTAGTAGCCACAGGTGAATGATAAGAAAAGTCTTGATTTTAGCCATGAAACATAACAGAACTGCCATTTTTCAGCTCATGCGTAAGTATTCTAATGATCATATACGACATGCAGTAAGTACTCCCTTGTTGAATACAGACGCTGTCGGTCGCTATATGAATCATCTAGCTTCTCGCTCAGCAGTTTTTTGCAATTCTGTGAATAAGTCTACATAAAATCATGCATCGCAACATGTTTCTATCAACAGCCAGTCAAGTGTTTGCTGAATCAACATAATCGAAAACATCTGATTCATACATCTCACGTTACTAATTTTTCTTCATAGATTAGGCCACTAACTGCGTCTGTTTTTTCTTTCTGCATACAAGATATTTTAGCATTTGTATCAAAAAAAGTTTTATAACCATGATTTTTTTTTCTTGTTAATTAACGCGCAGTAGCATAGCAAACTTCTACATGTCATTCCGTGTTGCAGAATTAAACAGCAAATTGAAGACACATGATTTAAGAAGTTTATGAAATCGTAGAAAAAGGTTTGTATATCTCTTATAAAATTGTATTTGATTGAAATCTGCCAACAAAATGACTGCTGTACTCTCGCCTTACAAAACATGAACGAAATCAACTCGAAAGTTCGTCGATTTTTTTCTAGATTACGACGAATTTTATAACATATAAATTATTTCAATATGGCAAAACCATATAATAACAACGAGGAAATCGGTGGCATCTCATCTGGTAACACACACAATGCCTCTTGTGATAGCTGTCGATCAGCTAAGATCTACAGTGATCGATACAAATGTTTACAATGTATTGATTATGATTTATGTGGTCACTGTTTCGAAGAACGACGTGAAACACGACCACACTCGAGTGGTCATGCAATGGTTCATTTTAAAATACCTAATGAATTATTCGGTCAGCACGTATCTAGCTCAAATGATATTACGTTAGCGAAATTGAATGAGCTTCTTGCGGGCAAAAAACATAACACTAAATGTGATGGTTGCTCGATGCAGATTATTGGTACTCGATTCAAATGCGATACTTGTCACAATTACAATTTATGTTCAAAGTGTATGCAACAGCGAGTGACCAGTAAAAGTCATAAAAATACTCATCCACTAGTTGCTGCAAGCAATCAAAGTCTACTCAAAATAGATATAAATGATATTCTCAAGAGTGACGTGCTTGGTCATGGAGCATTCGGTGTGTTCTCTCATGTTGTTTATTTGTTTGTTTGTTGAAACATTTTTTTTTATAGGTCAAGTTTATAAGGCCATTTGGTTATCGAAAAATCGTGAAGTAGCATGCAAAGTAATTCGAGTGACAGCACATCGACGCCATTTGGAAGATAGTTTTCGAAAAGAACTAAATGCTTATGCTGAACTATCAGGTGCTTACATTCTCAAAACATTTGGCTATGGAGAACGTCTGATAGCCAATGGTATCAAAGAATGTTATTTGATAACCGAATTGATGCATCGCGGAAGTCTTTCAAATGTCATTCACAATGGTATTGAGAAAATTTCACTTCGACGTAAATTGACCATGGCATGCCATGTTGTTAGTGGTATGCGCAAGTTACACGCTCACACAATGATTCATCGTGACATCCGTCCCGACAATATTCTTGTCTCAAGTAACTACACAGCTAAAATCGGTGATATGGGTATAGCTCATGTCTTCAATCCGGAAGAAAAACACACATTAATAGGTTGTTTGCCATTTATGCCACCAGAGTTTCATAGGTAAACCATTGAAATTCGAGTAATAGGCAATGATGACTACTTTTTTATTTGTACAGAGGAGACGGTCAATATGATCAATCACTCGATGTGTTTACTTTTGGATTAACATTGAATGAATTGTTTACGGAGAAACTTCATCGATTCATTCAAGCCACTAAACGCATTCAAATTACTGAACAAAGTTCTATCTTTCTTGATCTGATTACTCGATGCATTCATCATGAACCAACTCAGCGGCCAACAGCTGTTGAACTTGAAGACGTGCTAAATATGTATCGACGAGCAGCAGAGAAATATATCAAGGAGAAGCATCCCAACTATACCAGTCAAACACTAGCAACGAAGGATGCCATTTTTGTCAAATTCTATGATGAATATCACAAACTACAGAAAGAGGAGCCTAAGCCAGTCTATTCACTGCCACCAAGACCACGTTTCAATTCGGATTTGATTCGTCAGTACTTCGATGATATGATGAAACAATTCAATAGTATTCGTCATCGTATTGGTTTTCGCCGATCAAAACATCAACAGCCAGCTCCGCAAGGCGTTCAAGGAATGAAATACTTCGACGATGCTTGCAATGATGATCATGATCAGGTCATCAAACTCGAGCCAATAAAAATTGATAAGCGACCAGCGCGATGTCCTAGTCCACCATCGAATTTTCCTCGAGCTCAAGAAGAGAGTCAACAGCAGTTTCTCAATGCGGTAAAACATCCACGATCACGTACACCAGTTCCTCTATGTCCACATTTCGACAATCAAATGCATCAGCAACATATTTTCCATAGAGCGGGTGCATTTCGGCCAATCAACGCTAACAATGACATTCATCAGCGCGTTATTGAATTTCATTTGAATGCCGGTTTTGATCAAAGTCCTAGACAGTTTCATCGCATGATGCATCAATTCCAATAGACATTGGATTTACCAGCATACGTATTATGATTGGAAGCGCCTTTCAGAAGATCGCTAGAAGTCTTTTGAAAATTAATATAAAACAGCAGATAATTTTAAGTTTTTAAAGAAACGAACAAGTCGTGTTTGTAACGTAATTAGTATTAAAGAGCAGTTAATTTAAAATTATATATACATTATCCAATTAAAATGAAATAATTCCACTAGAAAAAAGCCTTCTATCTATCCGATAGTTCATGCCAGTCACTCATTCACAGCAATCCGCTTCAGTTTCTATCAGTCGCAGAGTCTTAGTGATTTTTCAAACTTTTTTGCTATAGAGAATACACTCAATTGTTCTAGACCTGTATAGAATATCCTAATTTTTATTGTTTATTGAACATTACACCAAGATGTTCTAGATAAAGGAAACTGAGAAAGTCGCCAGATGTTTTGTTTGAAACTTAGTGTTCTTTATTCTTAACCTGAACAGACCAATGCAAATAAAACAATATTACGACTCTCTACGATTCGATCATTGCATATCTGCTTAGAATTAGAGAAAATCCATGATGATATCTCACAATTTTATTTCTCGAACTTCTATAAAGAGCTTGTCCATGCCTAAGGCACATCACAGGTTTCTACGAGACTTTTGCTCAAAATCACTTGGAATAATGTGTAGTTATAAATCCAAGAGAACGAATTTCGAATATGATAATCAAGTTTCACGAACCACAGTTATTTCAACAATAGTATGAGCCATCCTTTATTCCTCAAAAGCTTTTTTTTTTTATCTACCCGAGAGCAAACGAAGCACGAAGTTGCAGCGAAATTTATCTCATACCATTTATAATTTTGAGATATGTCCAGTCTAAACTTCTTGAGCAGAGAAAGAGTAGAGATTAAAGAACACAGGCGATTCCATGCGAAGTAAGACCGATTTTTGATCATTAAGTCCATCTTCATCGAAGCTCATACTAAAAGAATGCTTTTCGTAGGGCTAAGTTTGGTCAATTCAAGTAATCTGTCGAGCTCTATCCATTGATAGTCTTAAAACAAATCAAAAACATGTGTGAAAAGATCAAATATAAGCAATACTAACTATTATTAGATACGTTTTTCGATTGGTTTTTATTATGGTTGCTCGAATTACACGTGGGCGAGTGTAGATAAAGACAAGAAATGCGCTCAATGACCAACCCACTTAACCCTAAACCTAATCATAAAGACAATAGGAATAGTCGAAGACCCAATTTGAGCCATGGATTGTAATCATCTTCCAGCTTAAATTCATTGACCAATCAATTGTATTGAATACAAAAAAGATAATATTGCAATACTAGCCGATTGAAATAAAATTATCCATTGAGTCGATCGATTGTTCCATTGCACCGATCCATTAAACGAACACAGGTTGTTTTCTAGAATAGAGATGAACTTTTGATTTCACCTACCGATCAATTACATAACACTATTTCTAAAAGATGATTGTACAGTAAGTCTACGTGAATTTATCAGGAGAAAACTGATCTGAATGCTTGAGTTCTGTATTTTCAAGCTTCTGTTCATAGTGGTGTTGGTTTATGAAAGCGTGTCTCAAAAGTTCTGAAACCATTTTAGAATTTATTATGCTTGCATTCAACAAAATCACGCTCTTTGAAATATTGGCAAGTTAGTGTACCTAATTAATAGTAGATGATTCCAAGTGTCAGATCTATAGCTCTTTTAATGGATGAAAAATCGTAACAACGCTCCTATGTTTTAATTTTGGAAATTTTTCCTAGTATATTTGATTATGTTTTATAAAAGAATACAACTTTTCGAAATAAAAAAAGCAATTATTTTAGGTTATTAATGTTTATTAATTTAATTACTATGTTGATCGAGTGTTAATTGTCATCATATTGGTATTTTCTCTATCATTTACTGATGTGGAAAGCACTAAATTTGTTCTATTACTTTTTAATGTCGTTTTTTCAATTATTCAATATTAGTGCATTTCCACCCTCGTAATTTTTCTTTTAACACGTCCGAAACCTTTTGTATAGGTCAAACGTCGACTAGTTTGGCAGTCCAATTATTGGTTCAATCAGATTTTAAAAATATGTTTAAAAGCAGTCAAAACTGCCCATCAACTTAGTTTATCATCGTGATTATCTTCAAAAATAACATTTCATGAACCATCTGATTCTCAAGTCGCTTTTTCTACTACAATAGCTCACAAGAGTTTTGCATATCTATCATCCGAAAAACACATTTTCTTACAATGATCACGATCTTGTGGGCTGATAAGTTGTTACCACTCATCCATAAAAATTCAATTGTTTTGAAAATTTATCAATTTTTACTATTGGGAAAATGAAAAAAATAGTAAATGACAATGTTGTTAGCGGTTCTCACTCATAGTAAAGGCTATAGACCTTAAACTTTGCTCTTATATAATATTAAGTATGTACAATAACCAGCCAAAATGTCAAAGAGTTTGCTTTTGTTAAATGCCAAAGCGATAAATTTTAAAATTGTTTCAGAACTTCTGGGACACTCTGTATATGTAAATCCCATATATCATGTCTAGTAATTCATAAAAAGAGAATTAATGTTCTATTTTGATTTTGAATGGAGTACAATTTGGTGCTTATATCAATAGATACAGTCGGTTACTGGTACTCAGATACCAGTAGAATTTCATTAGTATATATGTGGAGTAGTACCCATCCTAACTCCTCTAGGAACAAGCCATTTATCTTTTCTTATGTTTTGACCAATTGATATACTGGTCAAGCTATTTACCTATAGTGTACGCATATTGCATGATGAGACTGCAATTTCGTAACGTGCGATTAGAAAAATAAACAATCACGATAAATATTTATGTCAAGTTAGAGCTTATTCATTACAAAAAAATCAGAATAAAGAAAAAGACGACAAAGGAAGTGTATGCAAATCGATAGAGAAAAAGTTTAGAAATATTGTTCATTATAGATAGAATTGTGCCTTCAACGGAGAATAATCCAAAGTGCATGAATAACACCTAAAACAAAGACAAATGATATGTAGATAAATATCCATAGTGACAAATAGTGTATTTTAATGAGCATTTTTATTTACCTGGTAACCACATTAAAATGGTTAAAATAATATTAATGATAACATTTTCGTTAAACTGGTTCTGATGTAAGAAAACAGCCAATGGTGGAAGTAAAATGGCAATGATAACAAGAAGGAGTCTTTCGACCATATTGAACACTTTTTTCTTCTGCTTCTTTTATTATCTAGAGTCAAACAGATTGAATGGACGAGAAAAACTATGTCATTTCTCTCTGAATGAATGCTTGTTTATCAACATGTGCAAAAGGAAAGTTTCGTAGATATTAATTATCGTTATTGGCTAGTTTCAACAAGCATTTTTCTGTGCCAGAAAAGTGCGAAAAACAAGCGTGTTAACTCCGTAGAGAGCAGGAAAATAAAATGATGCATTGAATAGAAAAATTAGAGTTTTTTTAGATGCAACAATCGAGGTCGAAATATATAAGAATCAACTTTTACAATAGAAAATTTTTCAGAATGAAAAGATGAATAACACGAAAAAGATTTTGTTTCTCATGTAACAAATAGCTTTAGGTGGCCACTGGTCTACTAAACGAATCTCCATTCAAATTAGACCGTTAGATCTCATCCTGACTGCGAACAACCTACTCAAAAATTGATATTATCTATCCTTTTAATTTCATTCTATGTAGTGGTTCTGTAATCTGCTTTCTTTTCCTTGAGAACTCTTCAGTTTTCATTTATACGTCAAATGAAATATTTTCTTTTCCTTTATCGAATAGTACATCGAGATATAATAAAATATTGTTTTTTTTTGTTTCTTTCAAATAACATTTTTCTCCTGTATGTCGTTTAGGAGGACACTCATGATAAAATACCTACGCTATTATGCTTTCAAAGCAGCGATACACATTTTAAATGTCTACAAAATGAGAGTATTGCATTGAGCTTAATTTGTGAGTTAGACATTTTAATCTAGCTTACAATGCTCTTGAGTGTTGAAATTGTTTCTGTTTGATTGATACTTGAGCGATTTTCATTAAAGTGATTAGACTCCTTACTACAAAACAAAAATCTATTTCAAACCAAAATAGAAAACTAAGTCGATTCTTACATCTCATCGAATCCTTCGACAACGTTTACGTTTGTCCAAAAACTCGGCTATGATTATTCTCAGAGTTGCATTGACAAACACTTATAATTTTTGTATAAAAGTAGAAAAATCTAAAATGACAGGCGAAAAAAACAAAACAAACAATTTTCCGATGGACTTGTTTTTCGAAGAAATTCAGAGGGAAAGCAAGACTGAATTTTTGGACCAACATAAAAATTGTCGAAGGACTCGATGAGATGTAAGGATCGATTTAGTTTTCTATTCTGGTTTGAAATAGATTATTGTTTTTTTAGTAATAAGCCTAATCACTTTAATGAAAATCGCTCAAGTATCAATCAAAAAGGAACAATTTCGACACTCACGAACATATTGTAAGTTAGACTAAAGTGTCTAACTCACAAATTAAGCTCAATACAATACTTCCATTTTGTAGACATTTAAAATGTATATCGCTGCTTTGAAAGCATAATAGGGCAGACATTTTACCATGAGTATCGTCCTAATCGACATACAAGAGATAATAGTATCTGAAAGAAACAGAAAGAACAATATTTTATTATATCTTGATGTACTTACTATTCGATAGAAGAAAGAAGAATATTTCATTTGACATATTAATGAAAACTGAAGAGTTCACAAGGAAAAGAAAACAGTTTACAGAACTACTGCATAGAATGAAATAATTAAGGATACATAATATCAATTTTTGAGTAAGTTGTTCGCAGTGAACTTGAGATCTGACTGTCTAATTCGAATCGCAAGTGGCCCCTAACATCATAATCGACATTCGGAAAAATAAAAAGTTCAATTCCGAGAGGTTGTCGATTTCATTGCTTAGTGACTTCTTTCTTTTAAAATTCCTTCAAACTTGCAGCCCTACATTCGCATCACCAGAATGACGAGCGAGGATGTTTGGCGTACAAGTTCTCGACAGAAATTTTCGATTCATGGCGAAATTAGTTGCTTAAATAAAGACAAGCTACTGTGATGCTTCCATTATTTTCATGCTGCCTGTCCTTTTGGTGGCGACTAGCCAAGGTCATGAAATATTCTCGACAAAATCGAAAAAGCCTCAGTCGACAATCGCATCCATTGCTGAAGTGTTTTGCAACGTGCCTACACACTAGTGATTTTATGATACTTTTTATTTCATGGATATTACCTGTTGAAAAAGATCGGAAATTTTGTTAAGTTCATTCTATCGATGGATGATTAATACTTTGTCGTAAAATTTGAAAAAGTTTCTATGTAACTCACTGGCAAGCACATGACCTCACACTCCATCTAACCAAGTGTTACGAGCTCCGTTCTCACCTATTCTTCCTTTTTCATTTTTTATCTCTCTTGTTCTTCTTGTAACTCTTTCTTTCTCTCTTTTTTTGTTCTTGTTACTAATAATATATTTTATTGTTATTATATTCCTACTTATATCTATTATGTTTTGAAGATATGTTTGGGTTATTATTTTATAGTCGTATGTAGACACATGTTTGTTAAAGTGGAGTCCGCTGTTACAGGCTTCACATTCATATATTCTTCTGTTTTCTTATCATCTTCTATGACCCTCTTTTTGTTCTTTCGTTTTTTGTTTTTATGGTTATTTGAATTTATTTCATTTTACCATCTATTACACCTGTTGCTGCGACGACTAGATGTATCTCCTTTCTTTGTTCTTCTGTGATATCATGTAATCTAGTGACCTGTCCCTCCTTCAAATAGATATAATCACTTCTTTCTCTACTGAAAGACTAAAATGAAGTTACGTCGTATCCTTCACCTCACATCTTTCTCGCTGGTCTCTATTTTTTTCGTGGGATATACATTTTCCTTAATGTCTTAATGAATGATGTTTGTAAAACTCTTTTCTATTCACGTATCATCTATATAAACCTCTCCTGACATCAAGCATGGTTGCTTATATGGCAATAGGACGAAACTTTCGAGTGCATGAAATCTCAATGATTGTAGATATTGTAGAATTATTGTTTGAGTTGACAGAGTGATCGAAGACACTTTGTGATTTGCTGCTTAATATAGGGCAAGAAAGCGACATTATGGAACAGGTTACAGCACAGACAATGCGGAGAAATGTGTGTGTATACAATCAAATTAACCGTTGCATACTTCTTTATACTCTCGATGTACGATCTCTTTTTTCATTTCATTTTTGAGAGTATGCGGACACAGAAATATAATCATAATAGAATGTCAGATAAAACAGTAAAGTACAAGCACACACAATTCAACATTTTTTTTATGGCTCTTTACGGTTCTTAATGACTGTTTGCTCTCTTCGTTTTCGTCGTGCTGAAATAGAGAGACGAATTATCAATACCACTAAATGTGAACAATATATCAAGCGTACACTTTTGTGTAGCGAATAGCTTGATAAAGTGTGAATTATTAGTAAGAATCAGCCTCACACAGATACTAACGATTGATTTATTGAAAAAATCAACGGTATTTGTTTCTCGATTTATCTTTAACATATATTTCAACAATCATCATCTAAACTAGATGATCGAAGCATGTCACTCACCGTTATCATCATCGCTCAGAATTGACACTGAATGAGTTCAACTATTAATTATTGAAAACGACGACTTTTTAAAAAGCACTATAACAATGATATAGATCTACATCTCATTAATTCCATGTTGAACATCATAATAGATTTATGTCATTCTATATATTCTTTTTATCAAATCGTTCAATCGACATGAATCCAAAGTCATTTTTGACGTTTTATCTAATGAACAAAAACGAAGAACGTTTCAGACCGATCTGCAGTCATGACTGTTGAGTGTGGGTGTAGGAGATGACAACACCCTTGTTTTGAGAATAATTTAGGAATAGAACGAGACTATCCATCTGATCAAGCTCTACTACAATATACGAAAACTTGCCCTTCTTTTTAATTTACAAACAAAGTACTTTCGGATCAGATTGTTCATTGGCTCTTCTTGCTCAAGTCTTGATTCGTGATGTTAGGACATAACTTGAAAAACATAAAATGATATCATCATTTGATTATCTATCAATTGCAGAAGATATCGAATGAAGAACTTACAGCATTGAGAAAACATTGTAGGAGAATTCATTACGGTGAATTTTTTTTTCGACAAGCCTCAATCGTGAAGTAGCCTATATTTTCTTCGATCATTCTAGTACGTTGAATGATGATATATAGCAGGTTTTGTTTAAGATTCGTGCTGATTCTTGATTGGACAGTCATAAAGCCTTTGTACACATTGCTCCGTTCACTGCTATTCTCAACGAAGAAGAAGTACTGATGATGTTGGGTTTCATCTTGCGACTAGCCAACATTCATCGCAAAATCAAACGTGGATCATTGATATGAAATTGTGTAGCGATAATAGTCATGATTTCAAATTATTTTCAATCAGGCCGAATGTGAATTGTTCAGTAAAGCGAAAATCGATGCCGGCACATATGGCATCACTGGCTAACATAGGCCTATTGACAGAGGTTAAAAAATATTTGCGTCGGTTATTTAATGCATTGTCTTCTAATCATGAAACTCTTGACTCTCGCCACTAGAATCTTAATATAGTGGCTGATAGTAAAGCAGACTACGATAAAAGTCTCGAATTACAATAAAAAGCCCTTTATACTCAATTGTAAAAACTGAAGCCAGATCATCGTAGTACTGCAGATGCTCACTGTAACATGTCTAGTAATTATTACGATAAAGGTGATTACATACTAACAATTGTCTCATGGATGGATGTGGATGTGTAATGTTAATCTTCTTTTCATCAAAACCCATATTCAGATTCATCGACTAATGTATTAAAACGAGGAGAAAAACGAACAAAATGGATACTTGAAAAGTCAAATGTGCATAGAAACAAAAGATGGTCATTGTTGTTTAGAGGTTCGAGCTGTCGAGAACTATAGCCAAGAATCTTCTGAAAGGAGAGTAAACTAGGTTGAATGAAGTGTTTATTATAGTAAATTTGAATGCAAGACGAGACTTCTTTGGTGTCTTACTAATATCCACTGCTGGCTCATTATGAGAGAATGTCAATCTAAATCTCATACTGAAATGTAATCGTTATCGAAGTTAATTTATTAAACATATTATGTCAGAAATGGGGTAGTTTGTAATTACAGAACTCATATGAACATCGTTCTTTTGTCAACATTCATATAGTTCTTATAAAAAAAACCGATGAAAAGTGAAAGCGAAGTTGATTGTAGCAATTCATACTTTCGTCATACTTTATTTCATATTATTTTATGTTCACCATAAAAAGAATTTCATTACAAGTAACAAAACTTGATTAACCGAATCCATGATTGTTCGAAGTTGGATTATTATGTGTGAAGCCGCTAAATGTTGAATTGCCTCCTCCATAATCGCCTAACATAACAGCTTAACTAGTTCTTATATATGAGTATTAAGATATTTACCTGGATATTGATTTCCAAATGTATCTCCTCGAAAAATGCCATCTAGAAAACAGAGTCCTCAGAATTTTAAAATTTACTTATTTACCTCCATAAGTTTGACCATATTGATTGTTACTCCACTGAGGCTGATTCTGCTGAGCCCATTGATTATTGCTCCAAGCCTCCTGGCTAAGCGGATTGTTTCCCTGATTTGGTTGATAGAATTGGCCACTATTCCAATGTTGTTGACTCTGCAGATCTAATTGATTAGTACCCCAATTCTGCTGTCCAAACTGATTATATGTCAAAGTTTGCTGATCGAATTGATTGTTTCCTCCGCTAAACTGGTTGCTATTCCAGTTTGGTTGACCGAACTGATTTTGATCCCAAGTCTGTTGTCCAGGCTGATTATTTTCGTCATGATGCTGATAGAGCTGGTTATTCCCCCATGGTTGTTGGCTTGGCTGACTAAACTGATTAGGACTCCATGTTTGTTGGTTGAACTGATTGTTGGTCCAATTTTGTTGATCAAATTGATTGGTGTCCCAATTTTGCTGATAGCCTTGATTATCACCCAAATTTTCTGGATAGCCTGAACAGAAAAAAAGATTTTCTCATATCGTAAGTTTATCAAAATTATTTTTTCCTTGAAGATTTGTTCAAACTCTGCAATATTCAAGAGGAACTAACCTCCTCCAACGTTTTGCTGTTGAAAATAGCCGGGATAATTATTTTCATTCGTCGGGTAATTGTTATCTACAACGAAAAACTCGTAATAATTCTATTTACTCTCTACTATTGAAAAACGAACCACATGCATTTGCATTAGTGTTGCTATCATCTTCGTTTACATCTTGGATCACTATATTACTGTCATCATCATCATTACTATTACTGTATGTTAGAATATTTTGATAGTTCACTGTATCGTTTCTGTCCCAGTGTTCTTGACCAAAGTTGCAGTTAGCTAGTTGCCGGATAGCCCATACATCAAAGCAAAGCTCTGAATCTGTTAGGTATTCATATGGAATATAACAATATCCTTTGTCGCCCTGAAAATACACACAAAAAGGTAAAATTGTTTAACCTAGAACAGCTTAGAAGCTACTCAAAACTTCAAGCCAATTAATATTTGTTAAAAAGATATATTTATACAGCCAAAATGAGGGACTTCGAAAATTCTTATTACCAATCACATACTTTCCGTAGATGATGATCCCAGGGCATTATCTATCACTCATAAATGCGCAAACTAGTAAGGAAGCATCGAATGTGTCGTCACTGAAACATGTTGAAAAGTTTTCCAAATACAAGATTTGAATTCACCATGCTCCAAAGCTGTTCTTAAAATAGCGTCATGTAGAATTATACGAGAGAACGGTGTATTTTTTTCACTTTTCACAATCATTGATAACTATGTAAAATAATGCATGTCGATGAAAACGATGCTCACCCATATTTCTCCCCATGAATTTCGGACGATAAACACCTTGGATCGATCACTGTAACCCACCGCTAGAAGTGCATGACTAAAACATATTTGGAAAAAAAATTCTATAATAAGATACTTTCTGAACAGAAAAAACATTACCAGCCGTGCGCCTTTCGTTTACTCTCTAATGCATTCGGCATGGGTACCAAACCTGTTTCAGCTGCTTTATCAAATGATGAATAAAGTCGTAAACCAAATGCAAATGGATATCCTTGTGCGAGACATGATTTCATTTCGAACAGATCAATATCAACTTTGAATGCTTCTGAAATGGTATGATTTTTGGCATCTCGATAAGCTTGATCATTTGGACGAGTGTTTACTTTTGAAATATCGTATGTCCAAATGGATTCGAGACAAGTACCAAATTCTTCAAGCGCCTCAATAGCACTTTCCATTGAACAACCAGAGTCAGTGACAGAACCAAATTTTTTATTTTTAGCACGGGCATTATAATATATAAACAAGCGACTCACATCGGTATTTCGTCCATTGTGTTTTTTCGTCAAATATTCGTACGCTCCTAACAATGCACAAATGATGAAGTTCATTATCAAAATCGTTCATTCTCACCTGCTAGAGCATTTGCCGCGCTAGAAAAACAAAACACAGCAATGAATATCAATAGAGCATGTCACAAAAATAATTACCAACTGCCGATTTTCGATTGATCTTCAACTGAGGTCATATCTTTTCGAAGATCAACCTTAGGAGGAAGTTGGTCCGGCGTGTAAAGTATATTATCATGAAACGCTTTACATAAGTTACTCTTGCTTGGTAAACTATTGGATGGTAGAATGCCGTTTAAACGGTGTTTTTGAGAATTAATTTTGTTAATCAAATAAGTTTTTATGGTCATAATTCAGAATAGTGATGTGTTAATTTATGAATTGAGCATTGTTTTCGTACCTTGGTTTTTTTTATTCTACAAAAGATAAAACTGAAATTTGATAGTGGGATATTTAATTTTCGTCGTTTCTTGCTGTCTGTTCTACCAACTTGTGTTGTTTGTTTTTATTTTCATATATAAAAAAAGAAACTGATGTCGAACCATTCAATACCTTCTTTCCTTTCTCTTCCTCGCACAATCTGAGTAAAGAAGCAGAATCAACATAAGAACAAAAACGACTACTCAAAACAAAGTATGGAATAAATATTTAATGAAGAAAAAATCAAGCCTATCAAACCATTCCACTGTGGAGTCGCCAGCTGAGGAAACAGTATTCCAAACAAACTCCTCAATATTTCGAATAAATCGTTGATACGACTCTATGCTCCGACCATTGTATAACAACCTTGTCATGAGCAATAAATTGGCTAAATTAAAAAACAACGAAATTTTTTTTACCAAGATCTCGGGGTAATCAAAACGGCAAGTTTAGTAGAATATAGGGAGAAAAAAACTGTTGTAAAACATATTCAGATCTTTCATAAAAACAACAACTGTATTTGTATGAAGATTTTGACAAATTTGCAATAGTCATCATCAGAGCTGGAACCGGACAGGTTTTTTCAGTCCGGTCCAGCCCGGCCAGCAACCGGCCGGACGTATTTTACAGCCAAACTGGCAAAAATCCGGCGAAAATAACCGACTATAAAAGTATCTGTTCACATAAAATGTTGGCGAAGGGAGAATTGAATATTCACATGCAGAAATCCGAACTTGAGGTGATCAATTTACATTTACGAAAAATTTATAAATCCAAAAATAAATTTTAAGAAATTTAAATTTAAAATAAATTTTAAAAAGTTGTATTTAGTTTGAATTTAAATTGGATTTACATAAATTTAAATTTTGTAAAATTATTTAAATTTATGTAAATCCAATTTAAAATTAATATAAATTAACAGTAAATCGCCACTCCTAATCCGAACTGGAAATAAAAATTGGAACTAGAACTCTCCCTTCATATTTTATAGCAGGGTGCATCGACTTGCCGAGCCCAACATCGATATAAATTAGCTATTCAGATCAAATCTGTTTTTCATCTTAATCTCAAAAAAGAAAAAAAGGCAAGTTTATAATAAATCTAACACAAAAACGTAAATATTTATTTTTCTTGATTCAGGCAGCTGCCTAAATAGAACAAGAGAATAAATTATTTGATCAAGATTAAAATGAGTGACATACGAGAAAGAAATCGATAGAAATATAAAGAGAACAATCAATCGTTTATAGTCAAGTTGAAGACAAGATATCTATTGAGTTTTTCGCAAATACATTCTTCTGACTTGAAAATATCATAAAAAAGCCGTTTTCAGTAAAGAAAATTCTTGGGTACAAGCAACAATTTTGTAATGATGAACTGGCAAAAATCCGATCCTGTCCGGCCGGACCGGTTCCACCTCTGGTCGTCATCATAAAATAAACAAAAGAAAAATATGTACAATCATTATATTTATACGTCGTTACTGACGAATGATGACATCAATCGATTATCATAGACATCAATTGTTAAATGAATTTACATATGTATTAATGTTCAAAGACCTTTGACTTGCCACCGTAATGCTGCAAGGGAGCATTACACTGTTATACAGATACATTCAATGTAAGTTTTACATCATTCAAAAAGTCACCTATTACTTTCAACGTGAATAAACTCTTCTGGATTATCCTCCTACACTAATTAGTTTCAAATGATGA
Source organism: Rotaria sp. Silwood1 (assembly GCA_905250075.1). Taxonomy (NCBI): domain Eukaryota; kingdom Metazoa; phylum Rotifera; class Eurotatoria; order Philodinida; family Philodinidae; genus Rotaria; species Rotaria sp. Silwood1. The sequence goes on along the minus strand of CAJNOP010000009.1, from coordinate 3,935,530 downwards.
CTGTTCAGAGTTTTCAGAATCAAAAGAATATTTGAGATTTAGTAAATACACAAAAAATAACATTTACATAACGTAATCATAAAACAAGTTTGCTCTTTGAGAATCTGTCTAACTTCGTTTTTAATCTGGCCATGAATAGATCAATCAGAATGAGTTACGATAGGGAAATCATTATCATTCTATCAGTTTGTATCTATCTTTTGTCTATAACTGTGCATGAAATGTAACTAACTGTCATCGCTAAAAGAAGTTTTAGTTGTGTATGATCGAATTGAATTGGTATGACCACATATAGTTTCTAAAGAAGAACAAGTGAAATGAAGACGTCGAAACTATTGTTGATCAATCAAATTTTCTTTGTGTAGTTTCTGAATGTACATACTCATGGCATGTTCTTTTTCTTCATAACAATCATGAAGTAGCAGTGAGCATGGGAATACGTGTACCGATCAGTCTTGCCTTCAGCTAAACGCATCAACTAACAACAGCCTCCATTCGCTCATACCGACATCTTGAAGAAAGCATCTCGTATTTTCAGTTCTGCTTCTGTCTATGTTCCTCAAGGTTGCATCAGATCAATTCCCCTCTATACCTCTTCATGTTAACATGAATTCATTTCGACTGTAAAGAAGATAATCTATCCAAGGAAAATTATCCTTCTACAGGAGTGTAAAAACATCAAAACCGAACTATACATAAACTATTACATACAAGAGTACAATGTTTCATTTTCTATTGTATGATGTAAATCAATAGAGTAAATTTCGAGAAAAAAAACAAGGTCTTGACCAATTCAACATTAGTCTCTATTTTCGTATACCAGCAAGTTTTAACATTGAAAATCGGTGTAAATAACTTGTTTTATGTGGATGTACATACTGGTTAAATTACATAGAAGAATCGATGAGCAATGACAATTTTCTACAAGAGGACTTTTCGATCAATATGTAATATGATTCATAGTGAACAGTACGCTTCTTTTTCTTATTCGAATTATGTTCAAAATTCGACACATGCTAGTCGTTTCGACACCCAAAAAGCGCCATAATTGTATCTTTTTTTATAGTAATTTTCTTAAGATACATAACTCTAAATCCATCAAAATTTTGCGAACGATACAAGTACGACAAGGTAGCATTCAGAAACAGCTGCTGATTGTTCTTCTTCTATCAGCGGCTTCATATGAAGTATGAATCCACGTCAGTGGCGGGTGAAGACGAGATTTGTTGTGCAGTCAAATGTTTTTTGAGTGCTGAAGAATGCCGTTTAGAAATCTTGATCTTTGCGGCAATAACGAGAGTTGGCTCAATGGATAAGACACCGAGTAACAGAAAATGAACTTTATCATAAGCTAGAAGTATATTTTTGAAATCTTTCTATTTGGCTCATTGTCTAAACTGAAAAAAGGTACGCTACGGAACTTATGAGATTTCTGGTAAAACCATTAGGAGTTTTCTACTCGAAAAAGGTTTCCTACTATACCTTCTAAATAAAGGGATTGCAGTCAAGAGGTTTAGCACCAAACTACTTTTGCCTTGTTTCACCCATAATAATGACATAAGTTCATCAATTAGCAATTCGACTAATTGGATGCATCTAAGTTTATTGTTGAACTAATAGAGAGTGTTTCACTTATGTAATAATCATATCTCTTTCTTCCCTGAATCTTTGAGCGGTTCAAAATTTCACTGAAAGAATTATTGCATTCGAGATGGACTAAATTTCTCATGCAGTTAAATTAACTTAGACCTCTAGTAGCTTTACATACCATCCATATTAATAAAAAAGTGGGAGACAGAGATAATGTGATTTGTTGAGGGTGAGGATTAATGCATTTCTCAAGTAATAATGTACTTCTCTCTTAATAGTTGGTTTAGGATGAAGTAAATTCAAATTCCATGAAATTTTTAAGTGATTGATTGGACCATAATGGAGAAGATATACTGAATTTTTCAGCTGTATAATGTGATGTTTTTAGAGAGGCATATATCAAATAAGCATAAAAATAGTTCATTAAGACTTCCAACATGTTTTCTTGCCCTTCACTCCATATATTTAATTTATTTTGTAAGAGCACAATGTAATGCAAAGGCTGTCGAGAACGTTTTCTTACATTCTTTAATTTCTTTTGGAGAAGGAATATCATGAAAAGCTGTATATCTCAACCATATCTCAAAAATGCTTTTAAAAGTCCGAATTTATGAAGTGTCTTCGAGGATGTCGAATCTTCACCCTCCTCTATCTGAAAGAAACTATATATTTGAAAAAAAGATATTCGATGAACGCTATGTTCTGAAAGCTCGTTCAAAGAAAACAAATTGAATCGTTGAAATGAAGAGTAATTCAGAAGTTTGGAAGGCTGAAGGAGCTATTTTTCATCCTTTTTTGATGCATGCCTTTCGAAAACTTCATGGTACCGAACTCAAAACTTTAGTATAACCTCTTCGATCCACCGTTAATATTTTCAGAAAATTTCGTGCGATTTGACTGCACATGCCGAAATACTAATAATGAGAAGCGGTGACCTTCATTTTCTGTTTAGATTTCTTCTGTTAACGTATAATCTACTTGAAATCAAAAGTATAAATTGTTGGTATGAGAATATACTACCGTATTGTATCTATTACGAGCCGGGAAACGCCTATCTCGAAAAAAAAATGAGTTGCTTTTAAGTTGACTACATGTCTTCAAGATGAAACATTCAGAACCTGTACTTCGTATTTCGAAATTTCGAGTTATCAATTTTTGGTTTCTAGAGGGAAACTACTCCTTAAAAGTAACGTTTTCTCCAGTAGAATCTAACTAAAAGCGTTCTGAATTTAGGAATCAAAATTTTAATACGTTTTTTCGAAATTTTGGAATTCTCTGTTGCAACGCCTAACAACTACAACTTACGATACTGTTAGTCAAGTTTGACAAGAAGATAAGGTTATTTTAACAGTATAAACTATCTGCGAGAAAGAAAATTTCATTCAAATACTATTACCTACACATAAACTACTTATTCACTAACTTTTGAGTATATTGTGTGTTTACAGGAAAGCTTTAACTTAATACTAATGGTTATGTGACCAGTTGTCTGTTATTATTAACCACTTGAGTGATATCATCAACCATTTTTTCATTTTTATTATATCATGAACTGACAAGTCAATCTAAATATGAGAATAGTGTAAATTGTTCACCCGTTTCGAAGAGTTCTTCGCATAAACATATCTCAATCGATGCATATTTACACGCAAACACTGAGAGCATACATGAAGACTAAGATTGAGTCGTAAGCGAAACACTTCCTTAAGTGTGTTCGTTCAGAGTAATTATAAGCACGTCGAACTGATCAGATAGATTTATGTATTAGACTAAGAAGATAGGACAAATGGTTGGGTTAAAAAAAGCTTGAAGCATTGAACTGACCGGAGTGATTAAGGCATTAGATAAAGTGCATACAATAAGGAGATGGATTAGAGGTATAAGTTGACAGGCTAGAATGAGCGAAATAGTATCGATTAGAGCTTAGTATAAGTGATTAAATGTAGATTAAAGAGTAGCATAAGGGAATAAGCATGTGTTAAGAGGTCAGAATAATATGATAGATATAGGCTAACAAGTTAGATATACATTAAAGGTAAGGATAAAGATTTAGATATAGATTAAGGGTTAGAATAAATGAATAGATATAGGTTAAGGAGTTAGATATAGATATAGGTAGTATGTTTTGAAGTTAGGTTAGGTAATCTATCAGTCTAAATGAGCATAGTGATATAGAAATAGAGCCAATGGCACTCCATTGGAGTACTGGCGAAATGTCGACTACGAAACCATATTTTGACGAAACTTTAAAAATTTTTCTATTTCCTTGCAACATTCAAAATATTTTTAAAGTTTTATATGGTACAATTTTTTTTCAGTTTACTAATTCGTTTCAGTTAGGGTCATTTCCGTCGCTCCCAATATATCTCTTAATGGAGCTCAAATATAATGCGGCGCTTCAATAGACTCCATTACAAACGATCACCATTCTGAAACTTCACATCGAAATTTGTTTCGAAGAAGGACGAAAAATCAAGAAAATCTCACGTAGATGAACAACAAACATCAACAAAGTGATGTCACATATGCTCGTTTCTTCCTTCCAGCTATTCAATTGGATTCGTTTAGGGTCGAACTATAGAAGACACAAACAACAATTTGACTTATGATTGGTTAGAATAGGTGAGCCGTATTGGTACAAGGCTCATGTACAACTCACTTATTTCAAGGTTGGATCAAGAGCTGTGTTGTCACCATGTGAAGTCAACTAAATTAAGCAATCCAATTAGTTTTACAAAGCAACGACACTAATCACATTGGTTAATGTAATTTTATTTCAAGCGATGAAAACAACTGCAAGTGTGAGTTCTCTATCGGCATTCCTTCCAATTGCACGATTTTCTTCCAAGGAGTGAATGACTCATTTTCTCTCTCTCTTGCATTAATATTCTTTCAAAACAAGCCATGACTCATGTTTTATCGAACGCAATACCCAACATTACCATAAAGTTGTGCAATGCAATGAAAGCCACATGAGTAACAAAAGGAAAAAAAAACAATAGCAATACGCAGTTTCTGCATGCAACAATAGTCAATATGGCGAATACAGAATTTCATGTCTGAATTAAGTTGATTTTCTTTATTCGATAGTAGGTTCTAAAACTATGCTACAACTTCTACTGAGAAGATAAAGCCTCTAACAGTCGCTCTACATATCCTAACATTTATATCGACCGCATGTGTGTGTGTGGCTTTGGCTGTGGATCTTCATCTCATCCACATCCAGAAAGCAAATGAATGATAAAATCTGTTTCTTCTTTTCTAAATGGTTCGATCAACATGTCTGTTATACTTTCTAGAAAATTGATTTATGGTACAAAGCATTATGATTGATCTTGACTGTATGAAAGAAACACACTTGTTTTACTTTTCATAGTTAGATTGAATAGACAGAAGTATAAAAATCGTAACAATGGCTGATATGAGTGCATCGCGTGACTTATTATTATGTCCACTATCATTTACATTATTTCGTAACCCAGTGGTAGCGCAAGATGGTCATACCTATGAAAGAGCTGCTATTCAAGATTGGATTCGAAGAACTGGTAAAAGTCCGATTACACAACAACCGTTATCTATTGAACATCTCTATCCAAATCATTTGGTAAAGAAGATTGTCGACTCTTTCGAAGAATTAACACGCAATAAAAAATATCAGTTTACACTTGGCATCGATATACGTCAATCAGATCGACCATTCTTTCAAACACAAACAAAGTCGATCTACCATGCCCATTGGTTACTAAGCAATGAAAATTTACCCGAAATCGTCCTTTTGAAAATTAATGGTGCTCGAGCAAAAAAAGAAGCATCGTTCTATGTTGAACTCACTCGTCATCCAAACATTGTTCGAACATTTGGTTTTGTCAACGACAAAGGTAGTAATGAGCAGAGCGGAGCAGTACTCTTAGTACAAGAATATGCATGTAAAGGGAGTTTGTACGATTTATTGCAAGAGCAAACAGTGGTTCCCGGCGAAAAAGTTCTTGTTCAAATCTTTCTACAGATCATTGAAGCAATGATATATTTGGTATCTAATCAAGTCATTCATGGTGATTTAGCATGTCGAAATGTTCTTGTATTTCATTTTGACTCAAATAACCCAGACAAGAATGTTGTAAAACTTACTGATTTTGGTCTCAGTCGTGCTAGTCAATTGTTTTCAGTATTACCTAGTAACGCACGAACACAACTGGACATAGTTCCTGTTCGATATGCTGCACCTGAAATATTATTAGATAGCACACAACCTGATCACTATACAGAAAAATCTGATGTATATTCGATGGGTGTATTGATGTGGGAAGCATATTCACGATCTACATTACCATGGGCTAATGTGGAAAAAGATGAGGACGTTATTCAGCTAGTGACAATGGGCGATGTTCTACATCAACCGTCAAATTGCAGTCAACCATATTGGGCTATCATTAACAAAACCTGGGCCAAATTACCAAGTGATAGGCCAACTTTCAATGAATTGAAGCGTCTTCTTACAGAGCAGTATTATCGTTCAGATAATTTCTTGAATAGTGGTGTTCCTAAATGGAGACGTACAGCACCAGGAATTTGCCTGGAAGGACCATGTATCAATGAATATTGTGAAGCTTACAATCAAGGAAACGTGGTTATCTGTATTGGAATGAAAAAATTCGACATAGCGATAGATTCTGATGAATCAACCACTAAATGCCCCTTGTGTTATATGTATGTTGAACCGAAGATTTGTGCATTCAATAATTGCTCTTGGCGTTGGTCAGGCATTCAACAATTGCTCAATAAGCCTCCCTTGCGATGTTCTGGTGATTGGAAAATAGTTAGAAACGAATATCATCAATTTAATGATACCACAAATGAAACAATTACGTGGCGTCAATTAGTCTTGGAAGCTAAACCTTTGTAAATAGTGTTGACTACTTAACATCTCCTTGAATAGATCAGAACATTTTTTAAGTGAGAAAAATATAACTATTCATATAGTTTCATTATAGTTTTTTTTTCGTTCTCAGATATCTTATACTTGTAGTGAAGTAAAGATTTGAACTGGTTAGCTACTACTGATATTTTCGGCATATGTTTGCTTTGAAATACAAGCGATTGACATCTGTTTTATTCTCTAGCTGGGCTTTTATCAAAGATCGTTTTAAAACTGAGATAAGTTTGCATTAACCCGCAAAGGCAATTCTTCAATCATCGACTGCTTTTAATAATGGTAACTGTACTGATTGATAAATACTCAAAATGCATGTAGAGATGAAATCGGACGGATAGACAATACAGACAGAATTAGAATGAGTTCTATTCGCAAAAATCGAGTTCGAATTTCGATGCCAAAATGCACTGGCGCTATCACAAAGATTGTTTCTAAAAAAAGATGGTATTAAATCTAGGAAAGGTAACTTCCCGACATCAATAGGTGCCATCTTTTAGCAAGAAAAATTCCTATTGAAGATGACTCTAACATAATTTGCATCTATTGCGAATGAAAATAGTAATTAGAAAGAATAAAGACAATGTGCTGAATAACCAAGAATCACAGTATAGCCAACTAATATCACGCATCTTAGTCACTACGAATTCTGACGCTGGCAGCTTTGATAAGTGTCACATAAACAAAGAGTAAGAGTGAAGATCCACCAAGTACAATTTCGAAATAATAATATAATCTTGGGTGACGGCGGCTCAAAAGACCTATAGTACCCTGACGAAGTGACTACGCTTCGAGAGAGGACTAGCAGTGATGGATATGGAAAAAATCAACAGAAAAGAAAGTTCTTTTTTTATTGAATGCCGCTTGCAAGTGTTAAATTTTTTAAATGAATATTTTTAACTAAGATTGGTTTATTCTAATTTTTTGTATCAAAGCTCCATTTTTTTATATAAACATATGTCAAAAACTGAGTAAAATCGTAGAATTGGAAATCGGAGGCGCAGAAGATTCTGATTCACTCCACATGTTATTGGGAATAATCCATAATGGTGAGTTTATTTTGTATACAAGGAAAAGTGCCTTGGTTATCAAACGTAAGAATCGAAAAAAAGTCGAGCCATTCAAACTTTTTCTGTCGAATCACTTATGTAGCAAGCAAGTTAAATACTTTCAAAAAGCCTAGAAAATTTGATGAAGCCTACCGTTTCAATTCGATAGTTCATAAGAGCATATTATTAAACTTGTCGAATCTTGCAGCAACAAAAATTATTTTGACTTCCCGCAAGAACTAAAAAGCATTCCGGCACTTTACAATTTCTTGGACAGTAAATACTACTGCACTTATCACCATGTTTCAGCAGTAATCTATTGTAGTGTACTTGCATTTTCTTTCAGTCCATAGCCATGTTTACTTCAATCCGATCTCGTCTGTTCGTGAATATCTCATTCATCAAGTATACTCCACATAGCAACAAGTTACAGTAAGATAAAAGTGTAGGTGTAAAATAAGAGACTACAAAAATTAACATTGCACATATATCAGCGAGTTATCAACCATGTATTCTGTGCAACGAGCATCTTGTATCACAAACAATCTGGAATGACAAGTACTCTTGGGTACATTGTAATACTTATAGAGAATCATACGGAGCCCATGTTACTGATAAAAAAAAATTCTAGGTTGCTAAAATCACGCAAAAATCCGCGAGGTCATTACAATTTGTAATGCCAATAAATCGTGAGATTATACTGAGATTGAATCGCCTAATCTGACGGTTTTCCAGGTCTTCATAAAATATCGTGGGAATGTTAATGTGGCATGTGATGTAAAATGTATACGCTTATCAAGATTATATGCGAGTCTATTACGGAAATGAATTATAAGATAATTTAGATTTATGTGAATTCCGCATTAAAATTTCAATATAATTTCTATAAACAATTCTATTATTTGATCAACAAATAACACTCAATGTCTACAAGTATCGGCAAGGAGCTACCAGGGATCAAAAGTTACCAAAGACTACCAACAATACCGCAGATTATCATGATTAAGAAGAGTAAGAAATACATCAATACCGACAAGCACACCCGTACTCACATATCAGGTGCAGCATCATGTTTGTATTGTCATATGCATTCGTCTACCCACATGATCTATACCGGCGGCGATGGTTATACTCTATAGTCGCTTGTAGTCCCTAGCCTTTGATGGAACGTCAATGCTAATTTAGAATTATTCTATAATTCATATACATCATTCAGTAAGATTAATCGGTGTATGACGAGGTATAATCTCTGATGGCTTATTAGCTACTCGAGAAATAACACCAGCACGATCAATTTTTATTTAGCAATGTCCAGATCGACCATTACGGACTCCGTACACGACCTTGTTTCAGTCATGCACGATGGTATACAATCACTTCTTACTACTTAGCAGAAAGAAAATAGCCTTGGTGTACAATTAGTTAGTCTATAATATCTATTAAAATATCGTTAATTAAACGCAAATCGTTTAGACACATATATGTAAAAATTTTCAGATAAAAAGTCTCATAAAAGTATGAAAACAACTCCACGAAACAACGAAAGTTACCACAGCTAGACACTAATAGAAGTAAAAAAGTGACAAGCAGAAAAGAAAATATTCTATTAAATAAATATAAATCAAACATCCAGAAAAATAAATAAATATAAAGTAAAATGTTTAATCTTATTTAGATAATAGAACTGATCCGAGGAAATCGTTATTCATCCCACCATCACTCTCATAAGATTATCTCTAAAAAAAGCAAAATCATAGACACGCTGCCTATAGAATAATATGTCTTCTTTCATAATCTGAAACGAAAAAACTAATGATATGAGCAAGCTACAGAAAGTAGCGAATCTATGTAGGTATTTTTTTTTTCTATTCCCTTGCTCTTTCTTCGCCATGTATTTCTTACAGAATATCGACGAAGAACACACGAAGAAAAATATTGTACTAGTTCTATGGCTCATTCTGCGTGCTACAATAATTACTTCTCTTTGTAATGATTTCTTCTCTCTATAGTTCTTGCTTTACTTTATAATTTCTGCTTGTTCAATAACCCTAAAAACTGTTTTAAACGTGTTTTTTTTTAATCAAACACTACAAAATTATATATCAAGATCGTTTAATTTTAATAAAAAACATTGATGAATTAATGTATATAGTAAAAAGTGGGGTCAGATTTTTCGCATTCAGTACAATTGTATACGACTGACTACGATTACATACAGTCGTAAACAACGAACGTTTAAATACGTACGCAGAGCATCTGATAATACTTTTTCAAAACTTCGTATTTTGTTACGATCTTCATGTACCAAAGCCGTATATCGTCATTCTGCTTTGTATATGCTCATCATGCTCGAAGACCGTGTACGATATTCGTTTGTCTCTGTAAACTGTTGTTTTCGAGCGTGCTTGCTCGATCGAGATGAACAGAATTTTTCTATATTTGGACAATTGTTCTTCTATATTTTGCTCATCTTAATATGATAAGTCATTGCAAAGAAAAAACAACATTTTTTCCTTCTTTCGAGTAACAAAAAAATAACAACTGCTTTCATTTACAGAAATCCATTCATTGTTAAACGTAATAACAATTACAAACACACAAGATTTTAATAGCATGAACATAATTATAATTTTTTTAGATTTTTTTTATCTTCGAAATCATTTGCTACTTGTGCAACGTATTTTCCTTCAATATCATTGAGTACTTTAATAATATTTTCTTCTTGAATATCATTAATATTTGAAAAAAATATGATTAATACATTTAATATAAAATAAGTTCAAATTGTTTGGTACAGTTTAATTAAATTGACCGTTCTCTGCCAATATGATCGATTTAAAGGAACTAAACCTCAGTTTTTTGCTATCAATAACATTGAGTTTTAATCTAAATCAATTTTCATCTCTACGTAATTTCATAAAGTTTCATTTACAAGTATCAAATAAATCGTTTTCTGCAACTAGGTTGATACAATTAAGAAATTCGTCTTACTCTTTCTCTCGCGCACGAAATTTATAATGTTCGAATGAACATCGACAAGAATATTCTATATTCACAATGATAAGTTCCACTTTCATTAGCTCACACAACTTGATATAAACTATTCCTCCATTATGTTGAGATGCCGTTTTTAATAGCTTTTCGAAAAATGAAAATAACCTAAAAGAAAACTGTTAGCATAATTCCTGCGGAATTAAAATGCGAAACACGATGTGACTGCCGCCGCTACTGCTCACGCGAATATTGTTTTCTTTGATATAACTTGGGACCCATTCGTTCACCATTACTTACTTAACTAGTAGAACGGTAATGAAGAAGCATGAGCTGATGTATTCCATTCATTACTGTCTATGATGGGTTATTAATGATTTTCTAACGAAATATTATTTGAAAATCAATTAATTAGTTAATTTGCTCATGATTTAGTTACGTGAAAATATCATTTAAGCATAGGTGAAATCTTTAAAAACCACAGGATTATTTACTTCAATTTTGATTAATTATGTATCATACATCTTAGTGTTGTAATAAAAATGTAAAAAACAATGTGTGTGTTGGAGATCGCAAGTATTTAACTGATTTAGTTCGGTTTAACAGATCTGATGTTCGAAGTATTATCTATCATATAAACTCATTATATGATCAATAGTTAACGCATTCTATTAGAAATCGAATGCTGTTTGATTATTAAAGTCAACTTAAATAAACTATGAATTTCTTCAAATAATAGAGTATCATTAGTATTCATAGACTATCTTCACGAATTTATTACAATCCTGAATATGTTAAATACTATCATTTATCTTTGATGTCTGCAATTACAATCTTTCCATCGTCTGTAAATCGCAAAGTATAGATGCCAATAGAAGGATACGATCCTATATGTATGGTCTACGATTTACATATAACAAAAATCAACGATTTGAAGCGAATCGTACTTGAAGGAAATCGTGGTAAATACTAGACTTTCTTGATCAACAATGCAAATCACCATATGACACTATTAAAGCTGAAACTTGTGTTTTAACACAGATCATATGCAAACGCATTACGAACTGTCGTAGTGCGTGCTTTTCTCTTCTCAAAAATCAAGTCCCTCTCTATCTCTCTATCTATTATCTTATTATTTCATTTTCAGGGAGTCAAACAATTGATGACGTTAATGATGGTGATATTGCTGGTTGTAGTACTTCTATGGAGCGACCTAGTCGAAAAGAACGAGAACAATACAATACATAGCAGTCATCAAGTGCTATCCAAGTTGAACATATGCTTTAACAAGAGCCAGTCGAATTGTATGCAAAGAAGAATTTATAATTGTTCTATGAAGAACTACACTTTTTAAAAAGATTAATTTGTTCAATTTTTCCTCATGATCATGATCGTAAGCAGTATTTTCTAAGAAAAAGTCCTACATGAGAATATATATAAGGTGCATAGTGGATCAAAAAAGCAAACTTTTGAAGAAATAATTACAGAGATGAATGCGAAGCATATTTCCAATGAAAAATATTGTCTCGTCGACAAAAAAAATGATTATTTTAAACACCTTCATATAGAATCTGTAATAAAAATTTGACTGAGCTTATTATGTATTGACTTTATACTTAGTTAGAGGAAACTTACTTGTTTTAAATGAACATGAGATTTGTAATTCAGCCAAGCCCTGTTGATCATAAGTAAAATAAAAAAGCAAAACATCATTTATCCGAGTTTTGCATGATTTACGTCTTGCGTTATTTAAAATATCGTTGCAGTTTTAATACTGCTAACATTTAAAAAACAAGAAGGCTTTTCTGACAACAAAGGCAAAAAAGACTTTCAAAAGAGTATTCGTTTTTCAATACGTATAGCTTCTCAATAAGCGAAGTTCCGCAATTATAAGAATAATACTCTTCGTTGATAGTAAAAAGTTCATTACAGTTGATTCACTAAACTCTGTCGAGTTGTAAATATAGAACCTTTCGTAAGAAGAAATATCTTAAACATGAATAAAAAAGGTTTCTCAATAAGAATATTTTTACAAGTAAAAGTTTTTTGTGGAAAAAAGGAGAGATTTTTTGCAAGCATGAACAAACTTTCTGTCGTAAGTGTGTTAAGCTCTATCAAAACAAAGTATTTTGAAAAAAAAGCACTAGTACGAAAAATGAATGAACCAAACCGTTTTTTTCATTTAGTAATAAAAAGTTTTAATAGAAAATTTTTTGTTTTTCGCAAAATGGTATATGTTAAGAGAATGTTGTTTGATTCTGTAACTAAGAAATTTTATATAGGGAGAAAAACATATTAAACGGACAAAACATGTTTTTGAACGAAAATATTTTGTTTTAAACATCAGATCGTTTTTTGACAGAGAAATGGTTCAATTCTAAAAGACCAGCATTTTCATTTATAAACAATTGCTTGATACAGAAATTGGTGTCTTGCTAACATCCTATAACTTTTGTGTTTGAACAAGGTGAATAAAGAATTCGTCTTCCAAAAATAAACTATGTGACTCTAAAAAATTGTAGAACTGTTAGATCGAAACAAAACGTTTAATGTAAGCACATTTTTTTTTATAGAAAGAAGATTTAATAAAAGAAAAATATTGCTTGCTCCGAAATACAAAATTCGTTAAAAACAAGAAATGTACTCTATAATAGATAAGATAATTCTCAATAGCATATTTTACATCAGATATAGTACGAAACCTGATGTCACAACACTTGTCTTTGCTTTTTTTCTATAATTTTGTTTATATCCATACGTTTCGTGAGAAAGGCGCTCCCAAGTTTGAAAGCCTTGTTTCAGCACAACAATTGGGAGACTTAATCAAAATTCTCAATCAAAGATCTTTCATTTAGACAGATAAATAGTAAAATGAAGAAGAATTATTGTTTCTCGATATTTTCTTTGCACTCTGACATCCTTATATCGGTTACTGTCCATTTACAATACAACAGATCAACTTTTTGTCTTTCGCACGGTTGATACTAGAGAGCTTAATGGACTATTATAGTGGATGAAAAACAAACAAATAATGTCTAATATTATGAAACTTAATGTTCAATTAGAATGATATAACTAATCATTTACCACATATCAAGCATAAATATAATTATAATAGTTTCCAAAATTTTCGTTATCATCTATTGATAATTTAGAACTTAAGAAAATATTTTCACCTGAAATTATTGTATAAAACTTCTAGGTGCTTATATTTTCTATCACTCTACAGAAATAAGATCAATATATGAACAGTTTCATCATGCATATCTGATTCATGGGAGATAATAGCACGTTTAATTATACGTCTTCTACATGAAAAAGTCACATGCAAGTTTTCCTGTTAAAGAGATGACCTATGTACTGATCTATATCGGAAAAATATGTTCGCTCTTTCTTCATAGAATATAATGTTGGCAAGTTCAGTGAATACATCTAAATATTATCAATTGAATCTATGTGAATCGTACAAATAAAGTATTTTTTCTCAACCATTTCTACTTAGTAATGATTATATTAAAAATCCTAAATGATGTAGCTAACAGCGTGATTTGTAAAGTATCTGCAATGATAGATATCAGTATAATTTTTTCCCCTTTCTTTAATTGTCAAAAAATAAGTTTTGGCGAGCCTTTGTATGGCAAGACAATTTGCGTGTGTATACATGGTTGGATGACTCGAGAGGCACATTATGCTTTTCCTATACAATAATCATATACAGCGAAATTTTCTAGTTTAATTGAAAAACATCGAATAACGCTTTCTATCGGAAGTGTTCAGATTTCTGAAGATAGAAATTGAAGAAATTACTAAAAAATGAAGATAATCTCTAGAGAATTCTCGTAATTATTGATTCATTAGAAAGAAATTCGAAGAAAATTTTACAAAACACTTCTAAGATTTTCTCGTTTATGTTTTAGCTATTTCTGATATTTCCAAGAAAATATTTTCTGTTAAATTGCTAGTTAGAGAACTTCCTAAGAATTATCTTCTGATGTGTTCGTAATTAGTAAAATTTTCCAAGCATTTTCTTCCAATACCTTAGCTATTCCAGATATTTCCTTCCTATACGTTAGGAACTACTAAAATTAGCTAACTAGAGATTACTTTCTCTTGGTTTGCTAATTTTGGAAATTTCCTGTTTCAGAAATTTTAACATGCCTCTAACTCTGCCATTGTCGTCTAAAATTTCTAGAATGATTCTGATTTATTCATTTTCAGAGACGCTTTATTCTTGTAGCTTTATCAATTTCGTCTTTAACGTGTGAGTGGCAAATTTGAACGAATACCGACGTAAAGTCAACATCTAGCCATGATCGACCATTAATGGATCTTGTGAGTGCTTGTTAAATTTTTTCTGAATATATTGAATTTGATTTTTTTGGAGGATATCTATAAAGTATATTTAGATAAAGGAAGAGAGAGGAGAGAGTGTCAAAACTGGACAGAAGAGAGAATGAGTCAAACATCTCTAGGCGTTTAGACATTTACTTTGATTTTTTCACACATCTTTTAGCGAAATTAGGAAGTATAGTTTAATTTAAAGAGCATTTTTTTTAAGTAGAAAACGATCCGGAAGAATCAGATAAATGTTCAATGTGGTGTTGAGATAATTGAAGATTATGTTACATGGGCGGTAAATGATTCTGTGGAGCAGTAATGTGAAATGCTAATATACTTTCGAGTGTCATTTTTATTGAACTTTACTATTTTTAATATTTATACTATTTTCTGCTGATTAAAATACAATGTATTTAAAAAATAAACACCTTGCAATATGTTAGGTTTGAGTGTGTTATTTATTAAATATGTATTTATTCATTTCTATTTTGTGATATATTTATTTAATAACAAAAGAAGCCGAATATTTGAACAAGCAGACTCTTTCTGGCAAGACTTTTTTTTTTATACTGAGCATATAGACGGAGAAGAAGAGCAATAACAGTAGACGACGTTGGACAGATTAAGGGGAAGAGAGAGATTAGAAAAAGCGATTTTTACCTGAACGTTCTTTATGGATGCTCCTTTATTATTAGGATAGCTATCTTTTTCTTTTTGTAGATAAAAGAAATAAACTTAAAACATTGAATTAGCTTTAATTTTATTATTGAATCCAACCAAAACATGTGGTGTCGATGAGAAAAATAGGAAAAAATCCTCGAATAATTAAAATAGAAAATTCATATCGATATATTTTCTACGTTAACTTGAGTTCTCTCAATATGTAAGTTCTACTTATGATCATATGTTTCAAATATGTTTTTAATTTACATCTCATTTTAAATCATGTCTGATATATGAATGGCAATCACACTATTATTATTCCCTTTGCAATTAATTTCCTCAAGAGTTTATTCTAATATTACACACTAAAACTGATCTATGAGTTCAACTCATTTGAAACAATTTCTGAAATAAATTATATCGTTAAGTTTTTGAGAGTCCATATTGAGGAAGCATTATGAAAAGGTTCGTTGAACATATAAACTTGGAAAAAGATTTATGAAAAATGTCAAAACGAAGAAATAGGCTGTTATTTTATGGTACATTCTACGTTGTAAGATTTCAATGTCACAAAAGTCATCTGTTGATATTTCAATCGATTCAAAAAAGAAAGTCTTTAATCGAATAGGTCATCTAATTAATTAAAATATTTGTTGAAGATATTGTTTCTTCTGAACATCAATTCAATGATCACTTTTTTTTTTAAATAAGATATCAAATTAAAATAAAACTCTGATCATAAACAACAATGTATTATAGAGCAAAATAGGGTGGATAAGCTTCTTGTTGTGGAAAAAAATGAAAATGATATGGTGAAGTTGATGGTTTGGCCAAATAATTAGTATAAGTAGCTGGTGTTTGATAAGCTGATGATGATAGTTTTACCATATCTTTAGGTGTCGAAAGATTTGAAAAACTATTTGAATGTTGTAATTGCTGTTGTTGTTGTTGTTGTTGTTGCCAATTATTTTGATTCGGTTGTTCATCAAGTGAATAACGAAATTGCCATGGTTTTGATGATGACTCTCTTTCGATAATAGTCATACTACAAAAATCAACTTTACCAGCAAGTTCAGCAAGTCTTTCAGGTCTTGGTAGTCCTTTCATTAAATGTCGAGTAAGTACTTCAAGACTAGGTGCATGTCCAACAAGTAATATGGTACCACCAGTTTTTCGATGAAATCTGATAATTTTTTTCATTGTTTCTTTTGAACGATCATAATATTGATATTCATTTTCTAATAATCGAAGATGACTCATTTGTGAACGATAATGTCTATCAATATTATGGCCACCATGAATTAATTCGTTATCAGACATAAAATTAATTGGTGATCGAGCATACCAAGATGTACATTCGAATAAACCAAGCTCAAGTCTTAATGGAACATGTCCTCAATGATGAAATAGAAAAAAATGATTTTAATTATTTAAATATATGTTTATTGTTACCTTTTCGTCCCATGCCTTCAAGAATACCATCAGCTGTTTGGATGCTACGAAAAGCAGGTGATGAATAACATGCTGTCACCGGTAAATTATATCTAGCAAGAACATTACCAACATTCCATGATTGAGCTAAACCGTTAGCAGTTAGTGGAGTATCGACATCATAGTCTAGCCAATTAGCTCGATGTGGTAATGATGGTGGCATATTTGCATCAAAAGGATAATAACGACCAGCACGATCAAATGCTCGTTGTGTCCAACCAGCACCATACATGACATCGACACGTTCTCCATGACGAATAATAATAAAACGAAGAGGTGGCTCACTTCCTTCATTACCAGAACCATGCGATGAGTTGTAATAATCAGATTCGTTGTTGACTTCTTCGTCTTCCATATCATGTCTTGACGATCGACGTTTACGAGAATGTCCAAAGAAAACACCTGTTGGATCCAAATATGAATTAATTTTTGCGTACATCTTGTTTATTCTGAAAAGAAAAACTACTAAGAAAAATAAATGAAATAATGTAACTTTGTCTTAAAATGATTCAAAGCAAATATTATTCATATAAATAGCTATTCATATTTTCAAAAAAAGTTATTCCCATCATATGATTTGTGAGAAGTAATCGAAGTGCAGTCACTCGATTATTACCTTCTTTTTCTCTCCTTTTATATTATTCGTATAGAAAGTAAAGAAAATGATGAGCCATGACAGCAACAAGTAACCAAGTAGTAGGTATCTCATCTGTCAAAACAGCAATAAATATACACTTATGTATATAGGAAGAAAAAAGGTATCGAGGACGACTATATAATGGGTGACTGACTTTTTTTGTGTTAGTCGTTCTGTTCTCAATTTCATGAATGAAAAGAAAAGAAAAAGAAAAGCTAAAATTGCGAAAACCTAATGATCATAAACATGATGAAGTGGAATTTTGTTGTCCTTTTTAATTGGTTCTTGACTTATCTTTTCGTCAATTAGCAATATTTCAACGATAGTTCTAAAAACAAGCGTTGGAAAAACTAAACATTAAGGCTCTTTTCTTCACAATAAATTTACTATTTAGGATGACTCATATAAACTGCAGTTTTTAAGAATGAGTGAGCCTAGTGTTAAATGATTCCGATACAAATTTCAGTTCGATATGTCAAAACAGAGTGAAGTTTCGACTTTTTTAAAGTTCATTTATGGTCTTAAGGAAAATTCCTATAATTTCGTCGTTACAATAGGCACAGCACTCAATATTATTTCAGATTAAAACCAATATCTGTGTGCAGTTTTTGCGCCAATACATTTTTGAAACTAGCTTTCATTCATTTTTTTATGATTCTTTTAGTAGATATAGTATTAAAATAAGCAAAATATGTTACTTCATGACTAGACCCCGGCGTGACCATAAAACCGTGTCCAAAGAAAAAAAGATTATTCGATAGTAATGTTCATGTTGAATATAGCAAAAATACTTTTGACTTGATCCTTCATATTCAGAATTTTCTCCTCTGCAAAATGATATATAAAACTTGAGAATACAGTGATCTATACAAGAGAAAACAATGAAACATTTCCCGTGACCAGAAATTTTCGTGACTGACCGTGACTAGAACTGGTCACGGGAAATGTTTCATTATTTTCTCTTGTATAGATCATTGTATCCTCAAATTTTATACATCATTTTGAAGAGGAGAAATTTCTAAATACAAAGAGTTAAATCGAAAGTGTTTTTGTCATATTCAACATGAAAATTACTATCACACAATCTTTTTTTCTTTAGTCACGGTTTTATGGTCACGCCGGGGGCTACTCATGACACTACACCTTGCTTTTTTCAACACAGAAATTAACTATAACAATTTGGTCGAACAAAAGTTTACTTTCATTGAAACATTTCAAACAAAAAAAAATATTAGTTATACGTTGCAGTGCATAGTAGGAACTTGAGTTTTTCTGAGTGAAAGACCATGTTTTGAGAAAAACAGTAAGTAAGTTTAGATATAGAGTTTTTCATTCAAATCCAGAAAAAAAATCATATTAAAATGACGTATTCATATAATATATCTATATGGAATTTTTGAAAACACGTAACACATGGCGTCAACTAGCACCATCTGTCGCATTTACAATAACGTTTATTTAATACTCTAACAAATATAAAAATGCAATCTTCCCAACCTTAAAAAAAAACACGAAAATCTATCGAAAAACATTATTGTGAGGTCACAATTTCCTTCGAAATCTGTTGAAGTGTCATCTTTCTTCGAAAAGTCATAAATATTCTAAGAGAGAAAATTTCGTTTTATCTTCCTATGATAAAAACTCAATTTCAATTTTTTTCGACAAAATGGATTTTTTGAAGGGAGTCTTGAACGGCTCTTAGCAATTTCTGAACGATGAAAATAAATTTACTTATAGTCCTCTCTCAAAAATCTAACTTTGACAGGATATATGACATATGTATAAGACCTTCTGAAGATGTTTAATTCAAGGAAGTACATTAATATCAAAAGTATCACGCCTCTATACCTTATCGTTTAGAACACTTCTAGAAACCAATCTGCAGAGCTCAGACGGTTTTTATTTGAAAGAGAACTCATAACCCCTTCGAATGAGGGAAACAGTTGTTTTAAGTCTGACTCTTTCTTTTTTTCAATCATCGAAACTTCAAAAAGCTCGAATTTTTAGGCATAATTTTCTTGAAAACTCAAGGTTCATTCAGTATTGACGATTAATTAGAAAATTGCTTACCCTTATTTGAAGCACCATGCATATATCTATCAATTAGAAACAATGCAACTCTCTAGAATGAAGCATGCTGAAAAAAGAATTTGTCCTCATTTCGATCATTATTGAAAAATCAATTTCGAGAAAAACATAAAAGTATTTTTGTGTATACAGTCTCCCTATTATTACTCAAAATGAAGGTGAAGTATGAATATATTATATGTCAATCTAAGCATTTGTGTACGTACATTAGATTGTCCTTGTACGAGATACATCACAATAGATGATGCAACCTAAAGTCGCTTTTATACTTGTTATATAAATCAACAATATAATACAAGTAGAAGAAAAACAAATTAATACTTAAATTCATTTTTTTGTTTTATAATTTTTTTAAAGACTGATAATGATGAGTCGTTTTTATTAATAACTCACAAGAAATGTACTATTTTTTTTTAATATAAAACATCTACTTTCATGGGATGGGTACAGAATAAATTCCTCAATTGCACTTTCATGTTGTTGAAGATTTCAAAAGTGTGACCTTGAGATATGCAAAATTTGATTACCTTAAAAAAAAAGACATCTGTTCATTTTACAGATCTAACTCAACTCTAGATAGTTTCAAAGATTATTCATAAACTCCCAAAAGCCTTCGAAAATCAAAACCATCTTTATAAATTCGTACATTATGCAACTCAAGCAACATGTTCACATGTTTATTTGAAAAATCTTTTCTTTTTTTTTTGATGAAAATCGAGTTTTCTGAGAGGAAGGTCCTTAAGACACGAAAGCCATATCATATCATAGTATTTCTTTTAATGTCTTTTAATAGAAAATATTTTCCAATCTAGTCTTTAATATAACTACTATTGTCGTTAAAACATAGATGAATATATTCTTTAAAATTTCTAATAAAAGATTAATAGCTTATATACAGTGATTGATTCATACATGTATCAATTTGGATGAATTAGTCGAAAAAGCAAAAACTGATTTTTTTTTCTTAATTAAGAACAACAAAAAAAATAATCTTATTAATGGCGAAATAATATCTGACAAAGAAAAACAAGAATGAAAAGAACATATTCAATATTATAAATTGTTATTAACAGATGTAAGACGTCGACGACAACATGCTTGACAAAGTAATATATCACCTAATGGATAACAACGACGATCTGGTTCATCATTCAATTGTAATGAACAATCCTAAAGAAATTATATTAATTTAACATATAAATGTATAAATGAAAATTCATACTTGACATTGATAACATTGAACATGAAATGTTTTACCCATGGAAATAATTCGTACAGTTTCATTGGAACCCTTAAATTATATAAAACTAATTCTAATAAATATGATTAACTCTATCTTACATCTTCTGGACAAATTGGATTCGAACATTTATCACATCGCGGTCCATAAGTCCTGATAAATCAAAGAACAATGATTGTTTTCATTTCATTAGCAATAACTTACATATGATAATCATGTAAACAAAAAAGATTTTGATTTTTATCTGTTATAAATGGTATACCATCTAAACAAATTGAACATTTTGAACATTTGAAACATGTCAAATGATATGAATGACCAAGTGCTTGTAAAATCTAAGTTTAATTTAAATATAAACTAATCAATTTAAAGAAAACTACTATTCATACTGTATCGGTAATTAAATGACCACAAGCTATACAATGTTCAAGTGTTTGATGAAAACCTGTATACTAAAACAGAAGGAAAGTAAATAAAAATAAAAACGAAATGAATTTTTCATTTAAAAAAGATCTTTTTTTTACCAAAAAATCTTCTTCACAATATAATTGATCTTTAACAAAAAAATGTTTATTTTTTACTGATCGTCCACATAAAACACAGACAGCACATGAACTATGATAGATCTGACCAAGTATATCACAAGCATCATCTGAATTTGATATTATTTCACCACATTTTCGACACTGACATATTGAATATTCTTTTATGATCGATCTATTAATTGTTTCATGTTTATGATTATTATTAATGGATAATGAATTAAATTGATGTTCAAGTGTATGAGAATCAATAATATCATTTCGTCTCGCTGTTGATGATATAACAGGTGATCGATAAATCATTTGATTTGTAGGTTTTGGTGATGCTGATGAATTAAAATCAGGAATAACTACTGAATTCGATTGATTACATATAGGTGAACCTCGTGGTGGAATAGCTGGTGGTTGAAGTGGATAACGTGGTGGTGGTGGTGGTGGTGGATCACGAGATGATGATTGAGTTATATAAAGTTGTGTTGTATTAAGATATGTTGTACTTGTTTTCATTCCACTTGGTGAAAATTGAGGTAAAATATTTGTTTGATGAAGAGAATTATTATTTATTGTTGATGATACTTTAGGCATACGAGCAGGTGGTGGAGGTTTTGTATCAGAACTTCGATGTGGTGATACAAATGAATAATATCCTTCTGAATAATATATCATATATAAATGAATCATTGATGCAATTTTTTTTCCTACCTTTTGTTGATTGTTGTTGTCTTTGATAATGAATAGAATCATTTGGTGTTGATGGTGATGAATACGATATAAATGGTGTTGTTGTTCGATTTGGACTATTTTGTTGTTGATGATTTGAATAATAATGAACTGATGGTGAATGTAATGATGATCGAGAATTTTGACGATTAGCTAAAGCTTTATTAAAAATACTTTCTTCATATGATGGTGGAGGATGATTTGGTTTTGGTGAAGATTGTGGTGGTGATGATGATGATGATGATTGAATTCTAGGTGATGATGAAGTTTCCCAAAGAACATTTGTTATATCAGGACGTGATGTTGGTGAAACAACAGAATAGAATGTTTGTTGTTTACCCGGAATAAAATTTCGATTATCAAATGCATGTGCCATCGAGACACTATGTATGTGTATAATGTTTCACCTGTATAGAAGAGAACGAAAATATGATTTTATTTTGGTTGAATAATTTTGAAAGTGTCTTCTTTTAAATGAATGAACTAGAGCGACGTTGGAATGTGTGGAATGTGATTATATATATATATATGTGTTTGTTCTCCTTTCGGATTAGAACGATATTTCTTTTTTTCTTCTTCGTTCGCTTTGAACGTTTTTGTTTTTCTCCTTCCCCACGTCGTTTAATTGCAAAATGCCACACGAAACGAATGAATATAAAACGAGAGAATATGAAGACAGATTTTTTTTCTCTTCACACGCACTCTTTAATATCGATATCAAGCTGTGCGTATATATGCATATATGATCGACTTAAAATTCCAATTCACGCCTTTAACTATTTTAACAGAAAGCGAAAAAAAAATGTCAAGCAGGTGGATCAGTTAGAACGAAGATTATCTAATATAGACATTCGTTGTGTTATTCTATGTTAATAATTCGAATGATAGCTCTTTTTATTGAGTAATTTGTTATGCGATCGATTATGAGAAAAACAAAATGACAAGTAGCTTTAGAAATTTCACATGAACAAGAGAAAAATTATTTCCCATAAAAAATTCAAAACAAGAAAAGAACTCTTTTTTCAAGTTATATATTGAGTGAGACAAAGTAATTGCGATATTAGGTATTTTTGCAAATATTATCATCCTAGATAATTTCTATCATCTTGATTTATATTTGAAAGATGCGTCCATTAATTTAATCAATTGAACGACAATTAGGAATTTCATTGAATTGGTATGATCGTTTTATTATAAGGCTAAAGCTAAAGTGTTGTATGAAAATGAAATGTCCCATTATTCTGAGAGAAACAAAAATGAAAATAACATTAATTGTTTAGGATATATCTCATGACGAATATCTCATAAAACCTTGATTTACTTTTTTTTGTCATACGTTCTTTAATTGTTTACTACGTTCCCATGAGAGAATCTTCTTCTGTTTTTGTTGATGACTTTTTAGATGACAAAAAGTAAACGTCTTATCGTTATTTTAAATTGTTTACCTGTAAAACTCGAAGGTCTTCTAACTCACGAGGCTTAAAACTATTACATTGTTCTACTT
Organism: Rotaria sp. Silwood1; assembly: GCA_905250075.1. Taxonomy (NCBI): domain Eukaryota; kingdom Metazoa; phylum Rotifera; class Eurotatoria; order Philodinida; family Philodinidae; genus Rotaria; species Rotaria sp. Silwood1. The sequence goes on along the minus strand of CAJNOP010000009.1, from coordinate 3,911,747 downwards.
GGAATAGTGTTAATAAAAACATTAATTATCGAAAGGTTAAAACATGCGAATGTCCGAAGAAAGAGATAAAAGAAGCGTGTTATAAAATGAATGTGAATTATGTTGCAAAGTGGTCGGTTCTTTTCTTCAAAGAGTTCGTCCAATCAAAGAGCACAATGCTGATTGTTTTGTTCTTGAACAATCATGATTTTTGTATCGCTTTTTACAATAATAGTTTTACAAAGCATCTGATGAAATCGTTAAGTATATTGTTTGAAAAAAAAAAATTTTTGATATTAATTTTCATTTTTGTTCTTCTTAGAATCATGAAATATTTTCATCATCATAGCATGTGTCAGTTTGGTCCTTATAATGAAATCATCATAATAATTCAGTAGGATTCTTTATTACCATTTTTTTTAGAGAGTGCGACGGATGCATCTTTCAAATGCAAAACCAACAGTATATGATTTATATGTGGTGAAATATATGCGTGATATTCAATGTTACAAACATTTTGCCTGATCTGATACAAACTAATTTAACTATTATCCATTTCAAAATAAAATGCAGGAAATATCTGAACTTATATTTCATAATTCGTCTCTTTGATTGCTATGAAATCAAGATACGATGATAATATTTAACGTATAATTTATTCTTAATAAACATCTAGCTATTTTCATTGTTTTTCATGGGGCGACGAGAGATTTAGCATTAACTTTCATGCTTTTAATACAAGTATAACTCAAATCGATTTTATCTTAGACAATAATGTATTTGAAATACAAATGAAATTGATTGCTAGGTTCTTAGACATTGGACAAAATTCGAAAATAGGTGCTCTTCATGCATATCTGGATTAGATAAGAGCTATGCCAAAACAGGAAAAAAAAAGTTAACCGATGATTTTAAAATGTTAGTCATCTATTGAAACTTTTAAAATATCCTTTTCTTTATTTTATTTTATTTCGAAATATTTCATTGTAAACTAAACTATACACATTGAATTTTGTTTTAATCATCTATTATTTGTTCAAATAATGCTTTAATAATATCATCACGATTAAATAGTTCTGTACGCATTTGTTGTCCCGTATTCCAGTCATAAAAGTTTGGTGCAATAAGTTGTAAATAAGAATCATCTGTCATTGATATTGATGATTGTTGATCATAATTTCCATAAATTCGAACAGTTTTATGTGAATCAAGTTCAAATGCAGGAAATGCATAATTCATACGGCGACCGTCAACTGTTCGTTCGATATACCATCCGGTAAGATCATGTGGTTGATTACTTATATTTTCAACTTCAACAAAATAACCTTGAATATCAACAGATTTAATACGAATCTTTCCTAGACAAAAAAAAAAAAAAACTTGAAATAATTTTTAAAAAAACTTTTCTTTTCATTCTGACCTTTATATTTACGTTTAACGTGGGTTATGCTTTGTACATATTCTTCATCACGTTCAGACATATGTTGCTCGTTTTTATTCGTACTTATGTTCATTTGTTGTTCATCCATTTCATGAAGAAAAGATTGTGTTGTTTGTGTTGTCATCTTTTGATTTTGATTAATTGTATTTTGTTCAATTCCACTTTTATCGAATGTTGTTGATATAATATCTCTTGATGTAAGTGGAGATTGATATTTTGATGAATGATCAATATCTATTGTTCTTGTCATACTGGTTTTGGATAATTGAGAATGAGTTAATTTATTAAGAGATGAATGAACATCTTTTCCTCGATCTAATGAATTTAATAAAACTTCATAAATTTTTAATTCTTCTTCAATATTAAAACGAAGTGTATAAACTAATTTATCTAATTCATCTTTTAATGCATAATATTCTGCACGTATTAAATCAGTATCATGTCCAAGACGAGCATGTTGTTCAGCATATTTAAGTGCTTTTGTTTTTGCTTGATTTTCAAGATCTTGTAATATTTGTCGTTTATGTTGAATTTCTTCAGTTAATCTTCGATAATCAGATTCAAGACGATCATATTCTTTTGTATTTTCTTGAAGACGATTTTCGAAATGTTGAGTACGTTCACGATGTCGTTGTTTATCTAAACAAAAAACGATTCAATAGCAAGAAAATGATTAAAGTTAAATTTGAACCATTTTCATCAATAGATAAATTCATATGAATTTTATTTTGTATTTCTTTTAATTGTGTTATTAATTCTATTTCAACATCCATTTGTTGTTCTTTAAGCATTTGTTCATAATCAATTTGTAATTGTTGTTTTATTATTTCTAAAGAATCTTGATAAAAATTTTTCGAATCTTGTGTTAAACGATTTAATAAACGCTTCCATTCATTAATTTCTTCTTGATTATAACCTAAGCGAAGATTATAATGTTCTTTGAGTGATTGAATTTCATTTAGTAAATTTTGTTTATCTAATGTCATTTGTGACCATTCTGATAGATAAAAACGAAATCTAGTTAATTCTTTTTGATAATCATCCACATGAGATTTTATTAGATTGTTGCTTATGTCAAGTCGAAGTTGAATTTTATCAGATTCATTTTCTAATTGATTTATTAAATCATGTAATATATCATGTTTTTCATTATATGAATTAAGTACATCAAGAAAAATCGATTGAATACGATCAGTTAATTGTATTTGTTCATCAAATATTTTTGTTTCAATTTGTACACTTATTTTACGACGATTTTGTTCAGATAAATATTGTAATAAATTATCAAGTTCATGTAAAAACTGAGCATGACTTTCTTCAACGATTCCCCAATTTGCTATTAATAAATTAAGGTTATTACATAAATTTTTATTTCCTAATTCCAAATCATCTAAATAATGAAGTAAATCTTCAAGACGATCATTTAATGTATGAAAATAACGCTTTTCATCAATATCTTGTTGTTTTATAGTTGCTACATCATTCAAAATCTGGGCTATTAATGTGTTATCATCCTGAATTAGATGATTAGCACCAGCAATAGAAGAAAGTGCAATCGAATAACATTGAATTAATGACATAATAAATTCTTCATACACTGTTCGACATATTTGTGGTCACTGCATCTCCTTACTCACAGTACAACTAAAAATACTCTATCCTTTTCAATCAAATATCCATTTGTAAATAATTGTTATTTAATTATACTTTGTTTGCAATCAACCATTCATGATCGTATTCTCTACATAACCTTATAATCTTAATGAATGACAAAAAAAAAGACTTTGTTTTTATACGTGTAAGAATTTTTTCCTACGAAAGAAAAACGGCAACAATGAAAATAGCAAATAAAAAAACCAGCAACGATAACATGATGTCACACAAAAATCACACACAAACACAAACAGTTTTTTCGATGAATTTATGTTGATTACATGCACTCATCGCCATGTCCACCTTTCTTTTCTTCTTTATCAAGTTTAATCATATCATCAATACGTAAAATAGTAATTGCTGCTTCAGTTGCATATTTTAATGATTTTATTTTTGATATAGCTGGTTCAAATACACCACTTGATTTACAATCACGAACTTTTCCACTTTGAAGATCTAAACCAAACCATTTAAGTTGTTCTTTATCCTTTTGTGTTTGTGATGCATTATGATAAGCACGAAGTTTAGCAATAAGTTCTGTTGCATCTTGTGCAGCATTAACACTCAATGCTTTCGGTATTGATAACAATGCTGTTGCAAATTCCGCTATAGCTAATTGTTCGCGTGAGCTCTAAACAAAAGAAGAATTTTTTTCATTAAAACAAGTTCAATAAATATAATGGCGAACATAAGTTAAGAGCAGTTGTACTTTTAAGCTTTTTATGGATCGTAATAGCTAGTACAAATATGAAAAAAATATTCATGTAGTTGAAATGGTTGTCTATCAGAATTGGTAGGTACGAAGATTCCAACAAAATAGCTTGAATAAAAATCTGCGGAAAACTAAGACCATAAAACTTCTATTCTAGCTTTCATTCGAAGCTTTTAGGAAAAAACTCACTCGATGTGTAAAAATGATATGGCTCCGATTTCTCTATGACCTTCCTTCATCTAACTGTATTCAATTTCACAGAAGATCCAAAAAAGCATTTTTCAATTGAAAATTTTAATGTTTTTGTCATGTTTGACGCTCGTGGGTGGGATGGGGGACATTCTGTAATTGAGTATAGTTCGATGAAGAGAGGTCGTGGAGATATCCAAAACATGTCATCTTCTCCTATCAAATTAAGTCTTTTCCGAAAAGCTTTGAATGAAAGCCAGACAGATGTTTTGAGGGCCTTGGTTTTTCGCAAACTATCTTCTAAGCAGTTTCGATAAAGTCTTCAAATCTATTAATCCTAATAGAGAATAGTTTCAGCTACACAAACGTTTTTTTTCTTCAGATTTTTGCTATCTATTACTATGAAGAAAAAAACTTAAAAATACAACTGCTGTAAACTTTTGTGCGTCACTATACATACAACTGTCGTAGCAAAATTTTCTAAATAAATTGAAAGTGCTGCTTCACAGCAACCACCACCAGGTACAACTTGTTTTGACTCTAATACACGTTTAATAACACATAATGCATCATGTACCGAACGTTCGATTTCGTCACACATAAAATCATTTGCACCACGTATTATAATTGATGCAGCTGTACGTGCTTTTGGTCCACGAATAAGAATAAGTTCATCATCACAAATACGTTCTTGAACGACTTCATCAGCACTACCAATGACAGATGCATCAACAGATTCTTCACCTTCCATATTTGCTAAAGCTGTTAATAATGTTGCTACAAACAAAAATAAACAACAAAAAGACTAATATTGATCAAGGAATTCTTGTTTTCTTAAAGAAATCGAACCTCCTGTTGCTTTTGCAATACGTTTTAAGTCTGCTTTTTTACAACGTCTAACTGCCATAGCTCCAGCTTCAACAAATTGTTTTAAACAAAGATCATCAATACCACCTGTTGTTAATATTACATTAGCTCCAGCATTAAGTAATTTAGCTACACGTTCTTTAGCAATATCAGTTTCTCTAAATGAATTTTATTTTCAAATAGAAAATTTAAAAATAAAAATAAAAATATCTTTCAAACCTTCTTCGTATTGCTTCAAGTTTTTCAGGATCTTCAACAACGATTTGTACACCTAATTTCATTCGGACTTTTTGTAAACTAAAATCCAGACATGCTATTTTAGCATTTGTTATTCGTTTGGTCATTAATTGTGATGCAACTGTACAATTAAGTGCATAACCCGATATTAATACACTTTCATGTGTTGATCGACCATGTGCTTTTAAAACATTGATTGATTTAATTGGTACAACTATTTTATCCTTTTCATTAAATTTAACTAAATTTGATGCATCAACGCACATTTTAGCAAAAAAATCTGCATCCCTATCAACAACAAAAATAAACATTCAAAAGTAATTTACACAGAATTCTAAAAGTCCGTCAGGAAAGTTAATATATAATATTTCTTATACAATTCAACGGATTTTATTGATTTTTTAATAATATGATGGTATATTCTTTAAAGTTTTGTTCCATATATTTTCAGTGAAATGTCTGCATCTATAAACACTACAATACGAATTGTAGTATAAATAACTAATCTTAAGTAATCTAGCGTTTTGGAACGGAAACTGTTAGTCAAAGTCGGCGGAGATACTGTAAATGTAGATTACATTTAAGTTACAGTTTAATGCTTTTGTGAAACTGATACAGTGGAAGTATATCAAAAATTTAGATGAAAAAGTCGAGGAAGTTCATGATATTTATGAAATATGAACTATAATAAAGTGATCAAGTTGTTGAAAGGACCTGTTCTATTCCACGAACAAATTGCACTTTGAATCTTTTCGATAAAAGATATAGAATTATAGCTCAGTGTGTTGTTGTTCATGAAATAGAGTAGACCTTCGCAACAGCTAGAACACTTGATTATGTTTCATTTTTCATAAACTTCACGAAATCCGTCGACTTTTCCTTTCTGTTAAATTTGACTATCTTCCAGATTATTCTCAATCTTTCACTGCACTAGTTTTACAAAAGCACTAATATCTAACTTTAATACAATTCTCACTTGTTGCATTCTGCCGAGCAAAACTTGCAGTTTTTATTTCACAACCATAGATGACTCAAGTTTAATTATTAATAAACAATACTTATTCTAATATTATGATCTTTTAAGTTATATACGAAATATTTACGTTAACTTTCCCGATAGAACTTTGAGATGTCCTTTATAAGCATCAAATACATACATTCCAATAACTTTACTAGCCATAGATGTTTTAGCAACATTTATTAAACATTCACCACCTAATTCATCCACAGGAATAACCATTTTATCGTGAATATATTTTACCGCTAGTCTAAAAACGATATCAATATTTGTAAATGAAAATACAACGTTATATTTCTTACTTGCAAGCAAGTTTATAACCACTAATAACTGATGTTGGATGAATTTTTTGCTTAACAAGTTGATCAGCATTTTTCAGTAATTCAGCAGCAATGATTACCTTTAAAAATTAATTTATAAAAATGACAACAATAAAGAGAAAAGAATTCTTTAACATACAACACTAGTTGTACCATCACCAACTTCTTGATCTTGTAATTGAGCTAATTCAACTAATACTTTTGCAGCAGGATGTTCAACTTCAAGTAGTTTAAGAATAGTGGCCCCATCATTTGTAATAGTTACATCCTAAGTTATATATAGTTTTTGTTTCGAATTCAATTTTATTATAAATAAATTTCATTTACCCCAATATCATCAACAAGCATTTTATCAAGACCAAGAGGACCTAATGATGTTCGAACAATATTAGCAATTGTCATAGCAGCCAAAACTATATATTTGAAAACAAAATTAGAACTCATGAAATTACTTTATATTCACTTACCATTTTGAGTACGAACTGAATCACCTATAATATATAGAAAAAAGAAGTAGTTAGTCTTGTTTGAACTATTCAATTCTAAGCATACCTGTGATACGTTCACCACCAAGCGATAATGTACCTTGAGCCATTTTATAAATTAATGAATAATTATCTAAAATCAAAAATATGTAGTCTATCGATTAGTTGTCGACACAACTGTATATTGTTTAGAGATTGTTTTGTTTCCAAATGTATTCTGAAGAAATCTAGAGAAAAACATAGTTTCATTCATAAACATAAAATCAATAAACTTTATCCAGTAAGATCTTTCAGTTGACTATAAAAAGATGTCACTAAAATCATTAATGAAAAAAGTTTATTTGAAGGAACAATGGTACGTCACATGGTAGTTCATTATGTTTATCTCGTCATCTTATCGGTCGATCATCAATGTGGAAACGAAAAAAAGCCTAGTCAATAACAAAAACAAAAAAACAAAAAACTAATATATACAATACTTGTTTTTCAATAAATAAAACTCATTCTTGTAAATAAATAACTAACAAACTGGATCTTCTTATTCATCCATCTTTAGCTGCTGCAGCAGCATCATCATCATCATCACGAATGCTATCTGCTTCTCCGCCACCTCATTCACATAGTCCACCATCAAATGGTGCATCAACATCAAATAGCGGCGGTGGTGGCTCATCATCAGATGCATGTAATGGCATTGTTGCAAGTCTTTTATGTCATCGACAACGAACAAATGGTGAAAGTGAAACATTTTCGAAACGAGCTATTGAAAGGTAAAAATAGTAATTTTAAAGAAAAATATTCAATATGATTTTCTTTAGTTTGGTTAAAAAACTAAAAGACAAAAAAGACGAACTCGATGCATTAGTTGCATCAGTTACATCAAATGGACAAATTCCAACAAAATGTGTAACTATACAAAGAACACTCGATGGAAGACTACAAGTATTTAATTTAGACATTGAATTTCTTAATTAATTTTAATTTTTCTTTTTTCTACATAGGTTGCTGGTAGAAAAGGTTTCCCACATGTAATTTATGCTCGTATATGGCGTTGGCCAGATTTACATAAAAATGAATTAAAACATTTAAAAATCTGCCATTTAGCGTTTGATCTTAAACAAGAATATGTTTGTGGTAAACGAAATTAATAATTATTTTCACTACATAACATGTATATATATATATGTATTATTCTAGTAAATCCATATCATTATGAACGTGTTGTTTCACCTGGAATAGGTAAATGTTTGTTTTTTTTTAAAGAATTTTTATTTTCTTAATAAATTATCAAATTTTTTTCTATATGAAAAGACTTAACAGGAATGCCACTTGTACCTCGTTTTCAATTACTTGGTCATGGTGACCCATCCTCATCAAATGATCGTGATCTATATTCAACACCGGATGGATATCGTTACATGAAAGGTTAACAAGAACGATTTTTCTCATATTAATTTTTAATCAAGTTGTGTTTTTTTTTCTTTTCTTTTTTCTAGACTATGTAGATGAACAAAATTCACCACAAGCAATGGGTGTTATTCAACATCCAGCACCAGATACAACTAGTCCTAGTCCACCACATCCATATAGTACCAATGGAAATACTGTTTCTACTGTTGGTAGTTTTCCAGCAGCTATGCTTTCACAAGGTAAAGAAAAAAAATGATACTTATAGAATATCAAAAGTAGTGGCAATTGTACTTCAATATCATATAGAATAATTGAGGAAATTTTCTTTCTATATATGTTGATAGTAAAAATAGTAGTCTGTTTTTTTAGCATTCTTCAAACAACATCATAATAATAAAAGTTCGATAAGAGCTGTTTTTTATGATATGTGACGAAAATACTTTTAAATATTCTGAATAATGTTTATTAGAATCAAGAAAGAGAAACATGAATTTCAACATTAGAAGAAAAAGAACATAAAGATTTATTGAATTGTATATTATTGACTTGTCTAATCTATTTTAATCAACTTTCTAAAACAATGTCGAAAGAATAGTATTTATTCAAGACGAAAAAAATGTAATAAAGTATTTTTTTTAAAAGAGTAATTACTAGAAAAAAAATATCTATATAACTCCTAAATGATGAAATCTTGACATGTAAGCCTTGTAGAGTTTTGTACATCCTCGAATGACAATTCGAATAAATATCTGATAATTGAAAAGACATCTTAAAAACTTCTGCAGTACATTTCTTTTCAAAAGAAGTCGATTGAGTGCTTTAAAAAATACTATAATGAATAATGTCATATAGTAAATCATGATAAATTGTCAATGTCATTTTTCATACTTTTCTTGATGGAGAAAATCGGAATTCTTATCACATACATATCTAACCAAGTTCTTTAATTTTCGACAATTTCAGCTGTGTCGCTTAAATCTGTACTAAAATGCATGAGCACAATTGAAATACATCAATTTTTGTAATATTTTAATAAGTTAGTCAATTGCGACACAGTGGTTAAATTTTGTTTCCATCTATGCAGACGTGTTAAAATAGTTTAACTTTTCATGTCAAGAAAAAGTGTGAAGAATTTCATTAACAACTTATCATCGATTGTTATAGGATATCCTTGATACGATATAATGTGTCATTATGTCCTCCTTCAAATTAGATCTGACCAAAAGTTCTGAGAACATTAAATAAAAATATAAAGATGCAGAGATATTTTTAATATTATTTTATCAAATGTTAAGGATAGTTACCATGATTATTTATATCAAATTTAATCTTTTCTAACAATTTATTAAAAGTTTTTTTAATTTGTTTTTCTAAAACAATTTTACCTACCTTGGATACCACTTGAGCTAATCATATCTTATTTGTTTTAAAAATTTAGTGGAATTTTGTTCCATCATGTCATATTGTATTCTAGCATTACTTGTAATGGGAATTATGGATTTATTTTAGATAGGTTAGTCATAAGTCATCTAATGCTAACTGGCTTATTGAAGATCAATTGTCAAAGATTATTGCTCATGGAGACAGATGTGAAGCAAAACATTGTTAAGAATATTCATTAAATCAAATAGTCCTCAGTGTAGATAGAGGCAAGACTGTAGATCATAAGTATTATATTAAAAATTATCTGAACCCTTTTGTTAACGAAATATGGAAACAAACATAGCCATCAGGTTCAAAATTTACAAAATTGCTTGACGATCATCGTTGATTTCATACTCATCCAATGTTATTAATTAGTTGACAGAAAAAAGCATCAATATAATGTCATATTCGCCAGACCTAATACTACGTAATCTTTGGTTAAGTGATTCTATCGAACGAAGTTTAACTGATTAAATAAATGAAATATGATGAGCTCATGTAGTATCCAAGAAAGCTAAAATTGTTTTAGAAAAACAAATTAAAAAAACTTTTAATAAATTGTTAGAAAAGATTAAACTTGATATTAATAATCATGGTAACTATCCTCAACATTTCATAAAATAAAATTAAAAATATTTCTGCATCTTTATATTTTTATTTAATGTTCTCAGAACTTTTGGTCAGACCTAAGGAATAATCAAAATCGTGAACCTCTATTTTGGTTTTATCAAAAGTAATTCAAACAGTATCCATCCACTTTTTATAAAACACGATTTATAAAGAGCATTGAAGTATATAAAGTAGAAATTTGCACTCATCGCTCTCCTCTTTCTACAGACCATGATAGATGCTAGTCAGAGACTATCACAGACCATAAAAAACGTTGCTGATATACAATCAAAGATCGTATATCAATAACGTCTCGTTACAATATATAAACTCTTTCCTTACTGCATTTGCGGAGAATTCAGTACAAGGACAGCGAAGAAATATGTCGCAAAATAGACGAAAAAATAACAATCCTCTTGTAATTAACAAGAGCAGCTACGCCATGTTTCACATTTTAATTCTGCAGAGATTTTATTAATAGCTTTTTTTCTTTGAAATGATCTTAAGCATTATCATTATATATGAAAAAAAAAACGGCTCTTATGAAAGTTCTATTATTATGATATTATTTGAAGAATACTAAAATATAGAGCACTATTTTTTGCTATCAACACATATAGAGAGAAAAATTTCCTCAATCTTTCTATACAATATTGAAGTATTTACGTCACTAATCTTGTTGAATTCTTTATTGAAAATATTTTCTTTGAAGATGGAAATGTTCCTTTATGGGCACAATCAATGCCAGCTACAACTAGTTTATGTAAGTCTTTTAAAATATATTATCTTAATTTCTTTTATTATTATTTTTCTTCAGGGCAACAACATTCAATTGTTCCGACGAGTGCACCGACAATTCAACCATTAACATTAATTAATAATTTTGGTGAATATTGGTGTAGTATCGCTTATTATGAGCGTGATATTCAAGTTGGTGAAACATTTAAAGTTCCAGATACATTTAAAGAAGTGACTATTGATGGTGGGATGGATATGGCTACAGTTGGAGATCGATTTTGTTTAGGCCCTTTAAGTAATGTTTATCGTACAGAAGCAAGCGAAAAAGCACGGTATAAATTTATCAAAAAACATAATTCTTTTTTCAATTACAATACTAAAGAAGAAAAGTAAATTATTTTTTGTAGATTACATATTGGTAAAGGCATTCGTGTTGAATGTCGAAATGAAGCTGATGTATGGATACGATGTAATAGTGACCAAGCTGTTTTTCTTCAATCTTATTATCTTGATCGTGAAGCTGGTCGAGCACCAGGTGATGCTGTTCATAAAATTTATCCACAAGCTTGTATAAAAGTGTGTAAAAATAATTGATTTTGAATAGTTTATTTTTTTTTTCTAAAATCAATTTATTAGGTATTTGATTTATCACAATGTTTTTCTCAAATGGATCAACATGTTAAAATGGCATTACATGCTCGAATGCAACAACAACTTCATGGTCAAGCAATGCCACCATCAGCTAGTTTAAGTGTTGATGACTTAAGACGTTTATGTGTTTTAAGACTCAGTTTTGTAAAAGGTTGGGGTCCGGATTATCCAAGGTAAAATTTTTATTGATTGAAAATATTTATATTTTTTTTTCTTTGTTCTTTTTTTTGTTTGTATTACTTTTAGACAATCAATAAAAGAAACTCCATGTTGGATTGAAATACAAATTCATCGTGCACTTCAATTACTTGATGATTTATTTAATTCAATGAATCATCAATTAAATGTGACAAACTCATCATCAAATTCGTCCATACCAAGTAACAACAGTAACTCATCTCATTCAACAACATCAATTGAATCTGCGTCGATACGTCCGTCATAACATAGTTAATTAGAAAAGAATCGTAATCATTTCTTTTGTTTTGTGTTTTTTCTGCTTTATTTATTTTGCAAGGCTCGTTTTTTTTTCTTTGTACGCAGATGTAATCGTTCCGATATATTCTCATATCTATTAATGAGTTACTTTTGTCTTGTGTGTGTGTCTTAAAGCAAAAAAAAAATATGAACGATATGTATAGAAAGAGTTCTTTAGCCAGTTTTTTTTGGCAATGGCTTTTCGTTTTTTTTTTTTTGATGCGTGACTCACAGCGTAACCAGTTGTGATTGTTTTTGTTTTGTCATTGTAGATATTGTTGTCGATCTGATTGTTCTTGTTATTATTTCTTTATCTTTACTATAGAACACATTCTAATGTGGTTTAGATGCTGCCAACAGATTGAAATATACATTCATTCACATTTGTTTTTAACATAAACAAAATTTTCCTTTTTTTTTTCTTTTGTTTTGATTAAGCAATATCAAGCTTGAGTATGTTATCGAGAACTGAATTTATCCATAGGAAATATTGTTTACAGATAAAGATTTCATTTTAGATTTTATTTTTATTACTTTTGTCTTGAAAGAAAAAATTAAAGAAATGGCACATGGAATTTCAGATGAAGACCAAACAAAAAAAGAACATGTCGATTCACTAGATGTCCTTGATAAAAAATTGGATCAATTAGCTGATTGGATTCGAAATGCCAAACATTTTATTGTATTTACAGGCTAGTAGATTATCAATTCTTATTATAATGTATTTATATGGTATATATCCAGGTGCTGGTGTGTCGACATCTACTGGGTAAGTTAATTTTATAAATATAATGCATTTAACCTTCAACGAGTCATAAAAAGTTTCAACATATTAGATTTTTTAAATACCATCATCCAATGCTTTTTGTTCTTTTCTTTTCGATACATTTTTGTTCTTATCTATACACTCAACAGTCTATATAAAAATACAATATAACAGAAAAATTTCATTTTGTAAAAATGATTATTGTTATTTTTATTTAGTATCCCTGATTTTCGATCAGGGATGAATACTATTTTACCAACGGGTCCTGGTGTATGGGAACTTCGAGATCACCCCGGTGCAAAGCGTTCACCAACAACTCGAACTACAACATCAACAAAAGCTATTCCATCTGCTACTCATATGGCTCTTGTTGAATTAGCACGTCGAAATCTTTTACATTTTGTTGTTTCACAAAATACAGATGGTTTACATTTACGATCTGGTTTACCATCAATTATGTTAGCTGAACTTCATGGAAATTCAAATTTAGAAACATGTCAAAAATGCCATACAAAATATTTACGTGATTTTCGTACACGTACTGCTGCTGCAGTACATGATCATGCTACAAATCGAAAATGTACTCAATGTGGTTCAACACTTTATGATTCAATTATTAATTTCGGTGAAAGTTTACCTAAACATGAATTAAAAACAAGCTTTGATCATGCAAGACAAGCTGATGTTTGTCTTGTCTTAGGTTCATCATTACGTGTAACACCAGCAGCGCATATTCCAATGATAGTCGCTCAACACGGTGGAAAATTAGCCATTGGTAATTTACAATCAACCCCATTAGCTTCATTAGCTAAATTAAATATTCATGCAATGTGTGATGATCTTATGCGAAAATTAATGGAAAAATTAAATATTTCAATACCTGAATGGGAACTTCATCGACGAATACGTATTACGATTAAACAACAAACTGTTTCAATAATAGGTTTAGATCTTAATCAAGATATTGCTTATACACTTTTTTCAACAGTAAGAATACTTATAAAACAAAATACTCAAACAATATATGATTCAAAACTAATCAAGGGTGAAGAACCAATCGAACATAAAATACACATAAATCAACCAAATGAGAATATGAATTTATATATTGAATTAAATTGGCAAGAACATTACAATGAACCAATGTATACAATCAACATACCATTTGTCGATTCAATGAAAGAAATACATTTATTTTATAATCCAAAGACTGGCAGTTGGAGAGAAGAATAATAGATGTGCAATTGGTTTTTGTATTTAAAATACGCTGTTTTTTTGTTATGAATGTAATCTCGCAATCAAAACTCGTACTTGTATTGTTAAATATCCTGTTGTTTCTGTTATTAATGTAATCTCGCGATATAAAATGGTTTTATTTTATATTGAAAATCGAGCTTTTTATATTTTTTAATAAATGCATATTATTTTTGAATGAACAATTATTAATGATCTCTGTTTTCTTATATTTCTAGACCGAATTATTTTATTTATTCATTTACTTGTTTTGTTTTCAATATTTATTTATTTTTTCAAAACAAAAATTCCTCCGTTTAGGAGGCAAAATACATATTGATTGATATTAAAATGGGATCTAACTCATCACAACCACCAGCAGAATTAAGTGAAGAAGACGTAGAATTTATTTCAAGTAAAGCTAAAATTGATCATGAAAGTGTTCGAGTTTGGTATGAAAAACTGAAGGTTTGTCTTGGTTTTATTTTGATTTATTCATAATTTTGATGAATTTCAATTCTTAGGCTGCTTGTCCAAATGGGAAAATTTCTAAGGCAGATACAGTAAGTTTCTTACGAAGTATTAATAGTGGGAAAGAAGAACAAATTGAAAAACAAGCAAGCGATATTCATAAAGCATTTGACGCAAACAATGATGGCATTGTTGGTATGTGCTAAGTTTTGATTGAATAAATGATTTGATAATACTTTCTGAGCGCTTCAAAATGGTATGAAAATATTAAGAAAAGAATTCTGATCATGCAAAGACATTCTCAGAGTCCATTTTTGAGACATGATTTTATGTTTTTTTTTCTGATCTGATATTTAGTAGTTTTCGATTAGAAAAATGTGATTTGCATAAAAACTAATATGATATTCTGCATAAATGTCCGAAACTGAGTGAATTTATGTGTATTTTAAAACTTTTGAAATCTTATTTTTCCTCTAGACATTCATTCCTGATCCTCCTCAGGGTTGAATCAAAAAATACATTTTAGCGAAAAGTTATTTTGATCCTACAAACAACAGATGAATCAACGATAAAAACAGAGTTTTGATGCAATTCATTTTTTTGACTCAACACAATCCCGAAGGATCAGGGATGAATTTTTTGACGAATAACAAAAGATTCCGAAAATTTTTGAAATATGCACAACCCCATTGAATTTGCGATGATGGTTCATAATATCATAGTAGTTTTTATTCAATTATATTTTTCTAAATAAAACTTTCTAAATATGAAGCAAAGCAATTATAACAGTGTATCTCAAGAATAATCTCCTTAGGATCTCTCTGTGTGGTCAATAGTTTTTCTTCAATGCATTCATACCATTTTGAAGCTCTCAAAAATTACTATAGAACAACATGAAACGTAGCTCGACTGGCAATGAGATTGGTTGATATTGGCATAGATTTTCAGTAAGCTCTACAAATATTCCAACATATCAGGGCAATGTAGTCCATGAGAAGCTACACCGACCACTGTTTCTTTCCTTAATGTTTTATACCATTTGGAATTGCTCGAAGAGTTTTATCAAAACATGAAAATAGGATGGTTGCTTATGAGATGATAGATAAAAAAAAGTGTTGATTGCATTCAACAGTTAGGTTCAATGCACATGTGTAATGGTCATTGACTATTTCAATCGATCTGTTCACAGCATAAATAAGAGCTGTCGAACATCTTATGGAATAGTTTGATATAGAAGAAATCAAATTTCTTGAGGCAACCATTTACAGCAGTCATCGCTCTCATTCTTTGTTCTTTTCTTGAAACACGACCTAAAAGACATGTTGAAGTAGATGAGGTAGAAATTTAGACTCTCTCTCTTCCACAGACCATGCCATTAATTCAGATAATCGATCAGACACTGTGACGGATACTTTAGGAATTCTCTCATGTGAAGGTGTGAATAACAGCTATATCTTGTTTCATATATTAATCCCACAAGAATTTTGTTAACAGCTTTGTTTTCTTATTTTATCTATTAGATCAGCGTGAATTTTTAATTGGTTTTGCATTAACTTCTAATGGTAGCATACGTGAAAAGCTTAAATATGTTTTTCGAACCTATGATCACGATAAA
This sequence comes from Rotaria sp. Silwood1, assembly GCA_905250075.1. Classification (NCBI taxonomy): domain Eukaryota; kingdom Metazoa; phylum Rotifera; class Eurotatoria; order Philodinida; family Philodinidae; genus Rotaria; species Rotaria sp. Silwood1. Next base: position 3,895,451 of record CAJNOP010000009.1, on the reverse strand, counting down.
GATGGGGTAATTAATAAAAAAGAAATTGATCGAATGGTTAAGGTAAGTAAAAATTTGTTTTATTTCGTTTGTTTGTTTATTTAACTTTATTTCATTATAGATTGCGATGAGACTTCATGCAAAAGATGATCCAGAGAATACATCACGTATTATTGATGAATTAAAACGATCACTTGAACATCTTAATCAAGGTAAAGATCTCGATGATATAAAAATAACTTCAAAAGAATTCGTTCAATTATTAATGGAAAATAAAGAACTGTGCGAATTAGTATCACCGTTTAATATTGAACAACCACGAGAGGTTATTGTTCAACAGCCACATGCTCAGTCAAAATAGAATACGACTACAAGAGTGATATTTAATTAAACTATAAAAACAACTGATATATATATATATACGTATCTATATATATATGCTTTATCTTTTTTTTCTATTCATCTTTTATTCAAACTAATCATATGAGTGATCACATTTGCCGTACTCCTCGTTTTTTGATATATGCATTTCTGTGTGTACGTGTTGTCTTTTTCAGTCAAATTTCCTTTATATTCTCACACATTCGGATCGCAATGATAAGCAAAGGTAATTTTATCTTGTGAATAAACATTAATGAGAAAAACGAGCAACATATTTATATTCAAGCGATACAGAAAAAGAATTATGTAACATAATGTTTTGAAGTGATTTTTGCATTCATTTTTATGTATGTTTATTTGAATTAACGGAAATGAAAAAGTATAAAATGAAAATAAAAAGTACTACAATATAATCATGTTTATTTAATTGATAAGAACATGGTTAATTAATATATTTTAAGTTGATATTTGTTTGTAAATTGAAGCCAATCCATATCAAATTTGAAATTAAAATCTTGATACATTCAATGAATAGTTACTTTTTTTAGTTTAAATACAGAAATATCTAAAGATCATTAAGATTGAAAGTATCGCCTTACCGACTAGTTTCCACTTGGGATAACCCTATTTAAGCCAACCACCCCCATTTCTGTAAAAAAATCTATTTTCATCTCAGAACAACCGATCAAAATGAAAATTTTAGAACATGCTGATTTAGACCTAGGATCCTTACGGTAAAAATTTCAATCCAAAATATTGGGTGTTTCAAAATGCATTCCTATTGAAGAGTCAAAAAAGTATGTATCTGTATGTCCGAGATTTACTGTCAAAGTAATTAAGTATTTAAATTAACACTGAATAGGAAAAAAAAATACAGGGACACGACTCCCCTTTGCTCGATGGCTTTCAGTACTTTCTAGTTATTTTACAAATTTTTGTTACATTCTCCTCCATGGGTTATCTTAGAAAAAGTTAAAAAGGCAACAATAACTAACATTTTCAAAAAAACAACAGTTTTTCCTGATTTCAACATCATTAGTAAATCCGGTGTAAAACCATGAAAAAGCATCAGAATTCCAATAAGTCATACTGTTTCCAAAAGCAGATAATCACATAAAAATCTCGAAATTGAATTTTGTTGACAAAAATTGCAATCTTATTTATTGATTTTCATTGCTTTAATGACTGAGAAATATTAGCTTGAAAATCTGCAATTGACAAACTTCTAGTCATAATCAAAATAATAACTGTAAGTATTGAGCTCAACATTTCTTATCATCCGATAGAAGTCTTGGATTTTGTTGAATGGATTTATTATGATCACGAAAAGGCAACTAGCCACCACGAGCTAAGTTCGGTCTAAAGTACAAAGTTTTCACCATAATGATTTCGAGCTCATTTTCTGGGCTGTTGTGAACAGACCATCAGAAACTCTTAATAGTTAGTAGTTTCCAATTCATTCTTTGTATATAAAAACATTAAAAAAAAATTTATTCTATTAACACAGTTATGCAACTGCTTTCATTATGCAACTGTAAAAATATCATGGTATTAAGTGACCTCAATATATGAAGTCTAGTATAAATACGTAATTTAGAGATCATTCTATATTCTTATCGCCAGCAGAATTCTATCAATAGTCGAGAAACTTTCAAGTTGTGTTAAATTTTAGTTTCAAATAAGAATAGATCAAACTTATTAATTCTTGTAATAAAATCATTTATTTATTAAAGAAATTAATGTGAAACGAATCATAGAAGTTATTCAATATCATTTGTTGTGACTGATTACTTGAAAAATTTTGAAAGAACTCTTCTGTCATTCTTAGTATTAGTGTATGTGTAACGTGACAGATAAGCATAGAAGTTTTTACTATTGGAGACTGCCAGAGTTACATGAGTTTCACATTGTATGTTTTTGTTGAACTGTAATAATAAATTTGTTTCGAAAGAATTATTTGTTTAATTGATATTTTGAACATTTGTCCCTCTTTCTTTAGTCACTACAATGACCATTTTCAAAATGATTCCAGAGAATAACGGTAAACTTTGAAAACATGTCTTGTATTGAAAAATTAGTGTGTTTGAAAATCTCACCAAAATTGAAATTTCTTTAAATAAAATATTTGTCTATCAACAAACAAGATTTACTATGGAAATGTATTGGGTAATCTATAACAATGACAAGATCTATCACTGGTATCAATACCAGTCAAAAGTTCCTCAAAATTTAGGAGGATAAGATATAATAAAACACGCAATAGTCACTACGGATTTTTCAGAAAATCAAACCTTTAGTTTTTTTAGAGCCTACAACTTGGTCGTAAGATTTGCTCATGTCACACAAAATGACAGAGCAAATCATTATCTAAAAAATTAGATATGACCCTACTGTCTACGAAACGTTTTTTCAGTTGAATTACATCAGATTTACGAAAGACCCCAAATAGAATTTTTATCAAATGGTTTCCCTCCAATGTTCATTAGAGTGTGCTTGATCATCTGTTCATGCTATCGATATATAGGAGGCACCAATATTCTATACTAGTGGTCGTTTCATCCGATACTCTTCTAGAATCGGTATCGACTGTAGAGACTTATTTGTATTTCAAATATCTTTGGGCAAAAAGACTACAAATTTTTATGCATTCTCTTTCCCCCATTGAACTGTAATAACCTCGAATAGAAATAATACTTTTCATCCAAATGAATATTTTAACACAGACATTTAGATCTCTAAAGAAAAAACCAAATGTTTGAATGTTTTTCACATTTATTTCGGTTTCATGAAAACTATTTATGTTCAATATACAAAATCAAATAACGCCTGAGAATTGAAGTATATTCAGTTATAGATTGTCTGAATATCTATGTGTTTAATTCTAGAACAGTCGATGACACAGAGGTGCAGAATCTTCCAAAAATCCAAAAATTTCCCCCCACGCAAAATAGTTTTTTGAAAAATTTCCCCACTGTATTTTTTTTTGGCCAGCGGGTTTTTCCAAAATTTCCCTATTATTTGAGTTTTTCAAAAAATTTCCCTCCCCGCGCGGGGGCGCATGAGGAAGATTCTGCACCTCTGCGATGACATATGTCATATATCTTATTCTAATTCTTTCGAAATGTTCTACTGCAATATCGTTACATATCAAACTATTTCTTGTCGTTTACTGCATCAATCAAAATAATAAAAACCAAACAAACGCAATAATAAAAAGTTACAGACAATGGCCTTCATCTTATACTTCATGTCTCATGTTAAGTATAAATAACACGTCAAAATAAGACGATTGTCTATATTTGTGGAATAATACACAAGAAAGCAATTCAATTGTCATTAGCACCTCGACGCATTCGACATCGATAACATAATAATGTGCCATCTGTTAATGGACAGCAACCGCCTAAAAGAGCTATCGTCTGCTCATCACTCAAACTAGATTGACAATCCTACAAATAAAAGATAAACAGAAATACTATAAAAATAATTTCCACTCAATAATACTTCACATCGATAACATTCAACATGAAAATTTTTATTCATAGCGATAACACGAATGGTTTCATAAGAACCCTATCAAATCAAAAAAAAGAGGAAATCTGCTTTTCTTTTTTTTGTTTCAAGAATGTTTCTCTTACGTCTTCTGGACAAATAGGATAAGCACATTTAGCACATCTAGGAGCATAAGTACTAAACAAATACAGTAAAAAAAAAAAAAAATTAAAAACTTGATTAAAAAACAAAAACAAACTCAACACTTACTTATGATAGTCATATAAACAAAGAATACGTCGTTCTTTATCAACAGTAAATGGAAGACCATCAAGACATTCATTACATATTGAACAACGAAAACAACCAGGATGATATGCATTGCCAAGTGCTTGAAGCATCTTAATTAAAAAAGAAAAAATTTGACATTAAAAATTTTTTTTGTTATATCATTAAAAATACCTTATCCATAATAAGATGATCACAAATATGACATTTCTCTACCTTTTGTTGATAACCAGTAAACTAAAAATAAAAATTTTGAACGATTTCTTTCCTTCTTGTTTTTGACTAAGCGAAACATAAAATACGATAATCATTTTATTCCTAAAGTACTTATGATGAATATATAAATCAACAAAAATAGCATCTACCATCTGGAAAGTATATATATAATTACATACATTATTTATCTGCACTTACCAAATAATCTTCTTCACAATACACTTGATCATGTATACGATAAAATGCTTTGCCTCGTAATATTCTAGCACATACAACACATTTAAAACAGTTATTATGATAAAGTTCACCCATAGCTTGACAAGCATCAGATGAATCAGTTACTGGTTGACCACATTTTGTACATTGACCATAATATTCATCCACAGTTGCATCATTTTCTAATTCTTTTTCTAAACGTAATGTGAGTGCAGCTAGTTTTTGTTGAACATTATTCAAAGGACTATTAGTACGAGTTATTGGCGTCATTGTACTAAATGGTATTGGTGTTCGAGAAGGACGTATATCGGGCTTTTGAATAGTTACATGAGAAAAATCTTGTGTTCTATGAGAATGTTGTTGCTGATGATTTGCATGCGAATGACCATTGACCGTTAATTCAAATCGAGGTTTTGGTAACTGTAAAACTGCTTTTTGTTGATTAATGTAAAATCTATTAGAATTATGAAAGGAAGTTGGTGACGAAGTAGATTGTTCTTGTTTTCCATTCAGTGGAACGTAATTCATATCAGATTATGAATCGAAATTGATAATAATAATACAAAATTGATGAGTAATAAAATCGAAATGAATATCTGAATTTAAATTTGAATAAAAACTGAATATTTTACGTTTTTAGTCAATTTCGATCATTAATAATACCTATTTGTTAGGAGCGGTATCATTTAATAGGCATGTATACAACATAATTGTATGCCTGCGTGAGAATGTCGAAACGACTGACTTAAGCCACTTTTTTCTTTGCTATCTCTATTTCTCTCATTCTATCAGTACATCCAGGTCTATCGTATATTGTTGATCATCCAGGAGAAAGAAAAAATATCCTTAGTACTCCTACTATTTTTCTGCAGGCGTCATAACCTCTCAACACAAGTAAATCTTTGTCCATATCTATAGATAATTGTAGTAACGACTGATCCTTTTTCTTTCTTGTTCTTTTCTTTTTTCTGCACGTACTACAGAACTATTGTTGTTGATTCATGATTGATTGTGTCTCTCTCTCTTGCAGAATGAAAAAAATGCTTGGCTATGCAATAGTCGTTTTACGTATTTGGATGAAAAGGAAACAAACAAAGATTAATTTTCTTGGCGTTGTACATGTAACACTTAGTTACTAGCACAATTCTGTAAATTCCACATACAATTTAGGATACAGTTTTATATATGAAAAGTACGATGAGATATTTTGTGTGAATATTCATTCTGCTCTCTCGTTAACAATTATTTGTTTATATTGAATTATATATATTTTTTTGATGATACAAGTGCAAATCTAAATATGATTAATTAATATAAAACTGTAAGATTTTATTTATTATTGCTTTATTCAACAATCAGAAGAAGATACATGATATCAGTCAATAATAAAGCCAGATTTTTTTTTATATATTATTGTTGAATTTTTACGTCTCATAATAAATTTTTTAAGACGTTTAGGGTTGACCGGACCATTTTCGTTACACACCTGTGAAGGATCATTTTTTCGAACGAACCGAACTTCACATATACCTAAAACTAATTCACAACCTGCTGGAGGAATATTTGGGCCAGCTTGTGTTCCAAATCTATATAATACATTAAGATCAAATAGAAAAGATTACGATATATTACAAACACGATGACATACCCACAGCATTCTAATCCGTAGTCAGCACAGAGACAATCAAGACAATCAGGAAATGGTGAAGTCCAATTGGTATTAATTGCATATTTCTTACCGAAATATTCGCAATATTGATTGGTTATCTGATTGCCTAATATTTCGAATAAACTCGACATATTTATGAGAGAAATTTTTTTTTTAAATTACCTGAAGTATTATTTGTTGGTGATGACTTGAGTGAATCATAATAACATGATCCATGTACGTGCAAAATACAAAGAAATAAGATAAATATCAGTCGATAAGCAAAAAGAGCCATGTGAATAAATGAATGGAATTCGTTAGGAATGATTTATTACGAGTACAGTCAACTGTCTTATTTATATCATTTTTTTTATTTTGAAACAATAGATCTTGGCAACATATGGTACCTACGTAACGATTGTTTATCTTTTGTTGTTTATAATCAGATATTCGAAGGGCAGATGTTATCTTTATATACTTGAATTTATTATTTTACAATACAATAGAAAAAATTATAAGTCAGATTGCAAAAATAATCAAATCAGAAAAGAAAAACAAAAATTGAACATATTTTATTTATATTTTTATTCTTTTATATATTCGATTCAATATAGTACCTACTAATTAGTAACAAGGTCATTCTATTATCTGTACGTCACTCGCATATTTCCACAGACCTTGACTACAATTGTATATTTTACAGTGCGGAACATATTGTTTTTCCTATTTTGAGAGAAAAAAATCTTTTGAAGAATCAAAAGCAATATGTTAAGAAGACTTATCCCCTTCCTCTTCTTTTGATGTTAAAATCACAAGTTGGCAATGGTTGGTATGCCTTTGAAATGTTCTCTGCCAATTTTTGAAATACTTGGCAGAACAATTCAGACAACAACTATTCTTTGTTTGCAAAACTCTCCTAATGATAATGATTATTTCTCATTCAAAAGATCCCGATAGTATAAGTTATGATCCTCTTACACCGCTGAACAAGATCATTTTTTGATCACTTTAATTGAAGAAACATTGTCCTAACACATACAGGAAGGGTTGTTTTGCGTTTTTCTCAAAACCAATTTCTGAATCAAAATAACCGAAATTTTCTTCTACATACTGCGTCCAATGGGATTCGAATGTTTTGAGTACTATTGTCAAACTGAGGTGTGTATATTTATTTTTTCTTAAGAATGTTTTGCCTGAGAAATTCAGCAATCTTTCAAAAATTTGTACCATTTAAAAAACATGTTTTTCTTTGACGATGCTTTCCGCATTTTCCTTATTTTGAGTTTTATGAACGATATTTTGGAAAGAAAAAATATAGGCATCCTGATTTGATCCTCATTGTCATAAAAAAATTGCAACGTGACAACATGACGTATGAAGTTTTAGAGAGGGAAGAGAATGAACTTCTGGTCACTTTTGGCTTTTGCAACTCTCTTATCATTCCGAAGGAAGTATCTAGGAAACTTGAGTCTATGACAAGGTTTGCTCTACTTACTGAGATTTGTCTACCTCAAAACTTTTTTAATTTTTCGTCAAGTCGTTTCCGCGAAATCCTGAGAAAGGGAGGGGACACCTCTTGAGCAGTTCGAATCATGAATAAAAATTTGTTCTTGGCAGATAAATTACATAATAACAAATTCAAGAAAAAGACAATAACACTTACTTTGAATTGATTGTTTGAGACAGAAATATCAAGTTATTGAATATGATTCAAGCTCTAAATATCTCATTGCATAATTCAGATATAGCGACATATGCTTGGGTACTACTTATTTTATTTAAAATTTGGAGTGTACCTCACTTGATTTAGAAGTAGAACAAAGAAGAAACATGATTCAGTAAAGAAAAAACACCAGAAAGACATAATAGATCATTGAAGAGAACAAAAAATAGAGAAGAAGATGTTGGATCTAACACATGCTTCAACATAACAGCAAGAAAACAAAAGTAACAGACACTATTTGCTTAGGTGGAATCAAAAACGACTGGCATGCGTATACATACTATACAATTATGGATAAATTGACAAAGAAGAAGTTATGAAACTTATTAATAGTAGATAATGACAAAAGGGTGTCGGTTGTATGTATGCTAATGATTGTGCGGTATATATATGTCTTATCGAAGTTATAAGTTCTATAAACATAATTCATAGAAGTTGTAACTTCTATAAACATGCTAACTTCGATACGACATATATGTACCGACGCATTTCGGGTTCTCTTCGGTTAGAATGTCCTATTGACTAACTTATATTATAAATATTGAGTCCTTAGCTACAACACTGAAGCACTTTGTCAGATTCCTTCAAATGTTCATACAAAACTTCGATATTAGTCAAAGTTCTCTTAATAAAAAGATGATCGACTGATAAACATGGTTGTGTCATTTTCAGTGATTTTCCAAATAATTTAGTCCACGAGCATATTTACAGTAATCAATCCATAGCAGTACAGTCGATTTCAGGTTATAAGCAATGCTTTCGTGAGTAGAAGGTTAATATATATCTCATATTTTGAGTGCTTATTGAGAGAATTCGAGGGCTTTATAAAACGTTCGCTGATAATATATAAAATGTCAGCACTGCTATTGATTGCACTAGTTGACTATTTGTTCTGCAATTGGTTTGCTTCCCTTATTCGATCATAGCTGCGATCAAAATATGATTTTCTCGTCTCATTCTATTCACTTTTGTAAAGAAGTGTTAGACTAATGTTATATTCAACTCAAGCAAGGTCTTCATTATTTAGATCGTCGAGCATTTGTTCAAAATATTGTTGTGATTTATGATACTGCTTCATAAAAATTCATGGATTCCATTTTTGAAGAATGTATTTTGATGGTGGACTGAAGTTCGATGAAAATCATGCTTTTATTCATTCGAATACTTTAGAAATCGTAATATTTATTTGTTCGGATTTTGTTTAAAAATGATTACCTTTGATTTGGAATCAAAATTTTTTGTTATTTCCGAATATTTATTCTAGAATTAGTCTTTTTCGTCCGTGATTCTATGATTTGTTATCAAAATACGGGCCAGAATTTCTTTTCATAAGTAATCTCATTTAACATCGATTTAAGTAGAAAATGAAGGAGAATACATGTTGTTCTATTGGTGAGTTTCAAGTTTGGGATTTCAGTTGAGAAAATATTTCGTTTGAACTATGTTGACTACATGTTGAAAAGTTTTTAAATTTGAACACAATTAAATCTAGAGAAATCAATATTCTGAAAGACAATAAAAACCTGATTTGAAAGTGTTCTACATTGCTCTCGATCAAAAGATGTTCCATGAATAATACTTAGGCACAGGCCAGCTGGTACGGAACGAAGGACAATTAATTTATTCCTGATATATCAATAAATGGCGACCACAATAATAACAGAGATACTAACGTTGGAAACAGTACTTTCGATAATCGAAATTATTCAAAGATTCTTTTGATTAAAACACACAGAATCGTTTGATGATTCGATAAAGAATGTGTTCTCGATCGATTGTTTTTTTTCATCTTAATCTCCAATCCTATTAGAGGTCTTCAGCATAATTAGCATGGATTCTATTGTTTATACAGAAAACATTTGATTAGGTTTTATATTGATCGTAAGTGTGACATATTTTTTTCCAATTCTTCTTGCTAATAGTATATCAAACGACTTTTAAAAACATGTTGCTCTGTTTTCGGTTCTATCACAACGAATATAAAACTGCTTGATAACTTCTTCAAGCCTCTGAAAAACCAATTTATCAAGATTTTTATCGAACATGAAACATCTCGATATAGATATTGATAATATATCTGTTAGAGAACGCATTCTAATAGAGCTCTTGTCTGTACGCTCCCTATGGTCAAGTGCGTTCAGAGTGGGTGTGGGTGTAAATTTGGATAGCCTCTTCACACATCCAGGCCCTTAAGAGATGGACAAACGAAAAATGGAAGAAAAATTCTAGATCAGTATGAATGTTTACATGAAACTAGTGAAGTAATAATACAATGAGAAGACATCTTTCGAGATTTGATTTTCGGAATATTTACTATTCGAAGTCATATTTTATTTGACATTTTTTACTTCGAGATTTTGTTTTCTCGATACTTCGGAGTTCGAGAGTTTTATGTTCGAACTTTTTTGGACTTTGGCCCTTCGAAATTATTTTTTCTAAGATTTCTTTAAAATTTTTTTTCGAGTTTTTTCCAATAATTTGATTGAACATGATATTTGCATGATAGAATCTGCTAAAAAATTTTAAAGCATCTGTGTCCTTGAATTATTAGAATATAAACCGTCGATTTTTACATACGTCAAGTTCTCTGAGTTAACCGATCGTTGATGGATTGAAGTTCATCTCAACGGATGAAAAATTATTAAAAAACTGATAGGGTTTCTGTATTCTTGTAATTTTAAATCATCATATCAGTGCATTTTACTCTAAACTCAATTACGAAAGTACCAGTATAGAATGAAATAACATAGTAATGATTATAAATTTCAAAAAATGACCAAAACAGATTACATGACAACTTTTTTTTTTTTGTATTTCTGTGAATGTATTTATGAAGAGAAAAGTAAATGTAGCCGTAGTGGTAAACACAAAAGTGCTAGTACATTTCATTTGAACTCCAAGTACAACATTTTATTTTACTTTTTAATCAATGTCTATTGAACTGATGAAAAGTTTTCATCGAACACTATCGATTTGCAACTACTTTCATGATTGTGATCTGTATTTTATGTGGATTGGAAAAAATGAATGCAAGCTTTTCTGTTTGTTTTTTTAACCTTTCTTCGAACTTTACCCAATAGGAAAGCTTTATGGCATACATTTTTGTCATGTCTTTTTGATTTTTAAATCAATTTTATTCAGAATTATACATACAGGAAAAACAAACTCAATTAATGCCTATAGATGAAAGAAGCTATATAATATATTATTATGCGACAAAAATACACTGCTTAATGAATTCAAAGGAAATACTTTTCGAGGAGTCAAGAGATCTAAGAGAAATAAGCAACTTTTTTTTAATTTCTTTTTTCTGACAATGAATTTAATTAACAAGTATTTTTTCATAGATTTAATTATTCTATGGCGTGAGTAGTAACTATATTTAAAGGAGACACAACTACAGATGCAACTCACTCGACAAATAGGCTTATGAATATAGGTAAATTATTTAAGTTTTTTTGACTTTTGTACATATCTATTAGAATTGATGGAACGAGATTCTAGTCGACGAAATAAAGACAACTAATTAGTGCAACTTTTATATAAGATGATTTAATAAGCTTCTATCCATTATTTGTATTCATCTATAAATGTTTCAACGCCACAAACAGAATCTTACCTTCTATGATCTTTAGACTTGGTTTATCGATATAGGTAACTTTGTAGAAAGACTTTTGAGGAATCTTTGGAACTAGAAGTTTCAATACTAAAACAGAGAGAAAATAATTAGTAAAAGTGAGGGAAATCAATACTTCTACGAAACAATAAGTTTATGTTATGCCTTAAACTTCATTTCAAAGAAATGATATTTGATAATTTTATATTTGAGTCTATCGACGATAAGTTATTATTCTATCTATAGTGACTTTCTAATGTAGCTGACCAGTGGGAAAGCTAGATATATGCTTCCAATGCAAACACTTTTTTTTTGTTTTTTTTACATTATCGAATCAGAAAGTAATCAAAGAATTATTTATTACCTTTATTACTTTGAATGATTGCATATAGAGAACTCTATAAAGTATTTGACTTAATTTGCTAGTTGTATTTTACATAGAGATATGAGTAAGTAATCATTCTTTCTGTTAACATATATTGATGAAAAACATGACATCTTTTTCCAAAGGGAAAACAACGAAACCATGCTTGTTTTATTCATGAGATAGTATGATTACAATCACACAAATAGATGCAATGATTGTTGAAAACATTGAATGAACACTTGATCAAGCCATCCTCAAATAAAACAATACGACTATGGACTCTTTATTTTTATACATGACTATTACAATCTCACTTAATACACATATTTATTCACTACATTTTAAGGTTGAATACTAGTTGATAAGGACCTTAAAGATAATAGATTGCTTTCGAAGAAAAACTTTCCATGTTCAATACAAGTTATTAAGACTAGAAAATTTTAAAAAGATTTTACCTCAGAAAGTCTTTTCAGTTGAGTTTTGTTCTTATTTTATCGAAGTTAAAGTAGAAATTTGTAATTAGTCCGTTTTCGCCAACAATGGTTTTTGCCGACTTTAAAAACGCCGAATGAATTTATAATCGAAAATGAGTCTGAGTCAAGTATGATCTATTGTATATACAACATTCTATTACAATTAATTATTTTATTACTAAATCGATTGGTAACTATCGGAACTGGCTCAATATAAGTGTGGTTGTAGTTGTCAGTGTGAAGAGGATAACACTCATACCCATATCCCAGAAATTTCCGCAACTCGTACCCATTCTACTTCTACAGACATTGACGGACACATCAGAAACAGCTCATCACAGTCATGAGGAACATCTTAGGAACGTCTAGCCTTCCTCTTTCTTCACCTGTATCACAGACTATGATAGTTACCTTAGCAATACTCCTCTTCCTTCGCAATACAGATTGTGACATACCTTGTTCATATACGATCAAAGAACGTCAATCAATAATGTTCCATTAATATGTTTGAGCTATTTTCGCATTTTATCAGGGGATTAAATAAAATAATAGTGGAGAAATGTGTTTCAGAATCGATAGAATAAAATAATCTTCTTGTAATTAGCACTTACGACTAAATAATGTTTCAGATTTTGATCCCGCAAGGATTGCACTAACGGTTTTTTTCTGTTCCTATTTAGCTTTCTTGAAACATTTAAAATGATGCGACGTTTCTCTCACTTTAAATTCAAGTGAAAATATCTTTTCTTTTAATGTAACAGACTTTCAATAAAATAATCATAATTTGAGCGGGAAAACCTATGAAGATAGTACATAGCGTTGAGGCTGGCTTGTAAATCAATTTGATCATTTCTTCAAAACTACTATTTTAAACATTGGCAAGCTCATTTTATGATTACATTAATAACCATTCTGAACATTTTGATATAGTTTTTCGCCAAAATCGCGAAGTCAATTTTTTGTGGGATCAATATTTGTTATATCTTCTACAATAGATAAACAAACATTAAACGAATTTTTTCAGATATTGAGTTTTTTTTGAGTAAAACAAGGTCATAATGATCACTTTAATACTGACTATACTTTATCGTCTTATTCTTATCGATGGAAAACATTTCAATGAAGCACCATTCGATGGGAACCGATAAATCCCTTTATCAATTTCTCTACAGTTTCAATTACAACCACATAGAGGTATTCATGGGCGTATCTTACTATAAGCTGTGCAACAGATGTACCGATTTCAACTACTGGCCGAAGCAATGCAAATACTAATTTGACATGCACAGCTGATTGTTCCACTGATAAAGGCTATTCAATTAAACCAGTTAATATGTTAACCGACTGTATATCAGCTAGTTCGTCATTAGGTATGATGACAAGTGAACGATCAGTGAATATTACATTGTCAACTAATGCACATGTTTACTTAGCATATATGGGAAGTGCTTGGGTAGGACTGAATTATCCACCCCAAAGTGGTCTTCAATGGTCAAGGACAACTTTCATTGATCTTCGACTTCGAGATGATGGTTTCATTAATACTCCACCAGTAGCAAGCGTTGTTTCTCCACAATATGCTATTGTGAATACATCTACTCAGATTCGAATCCCCGTTTCCGATCCCAATGCAGCAGATGATGTACCTTGTCGATGGTCAATATACACGCTAGGAGTTAATCGACGAAGACGATCAAGTGTAGACAAATATGGACAGTATGAATCTTTTGAACACCTCTACAAAAATTTGTTCATAGACACAGAAACTGTTCATACCAGGAAGAAAAGAGATGGAGATATCTGTGCTAACTGTGATAGGTCGTGTGCAAGATACTGTCCTTGCAGTTATTCTGCTTGTATCGGGACTACTTGTACTGGTTAAAGTTGTTCTACAAAGTACACGTGCTCTCCGTTGTCATGTACTACCATATCGACTACTATAGAGACTCCCGGAGCAATAGCATCAACACTATCGTATGGCAGCCGACAAGCCATTGATGAATGTGGTGGGATTTATTATCCAAACAGTTTACCAAATGGTGCGACGTTGTCCAATTGTACTCTGTCGTTCATAGGACTGGTGCCTGATACTTGGTATGCAGTTGCTGTTCAAGTAAGCCAATTATTTAAAAGCAAAACTTAACTCATTTCAAAAACTAGTTCAATCTATGAATATTCAACATGGAAATCATTGCTTCATCGTAAATGAGCCAGTCATTATTTTGAAACCTTGTCCCAACCGACAAATTCTTCAGAACCTCTATCGAGTCAGAAATTCTTTTTTTATTATTTGAAATGGGATGTATAAATGAGACGCTTCAGCTCAAAATCAGTTTTGAACTAGAATCCTTCAAATCGCATGTCCATTTGAAGATACATTGTAGGTGTAGTAGTCAGAATATGATGAAATTGTGAGGTCGATACAATGATGTTTTCCTGAGACATTCATCAAAGAATGTTCACAAAAATAGTTCAAATTTGGCAACCTAAAATCGTTGGTGTGTCTCATTCTGAATATTTTATTTTTCTTTTCTTTGAAAGAGCACGTCACACTACAGAATTTGAAAGAAGCCTCTTTTTTAATATTCTTCCTTTTTTCTTGAAAGCTAACGGTGCCAAGTCCAGTACCATGAAAAATTCTTAAGAAATTAACATCTTTTAACCATTTTCTGAGACTTTTTTTGGTGGCATTGGACTTATCGCTCTTTGTCTTCAACAAAAACGTAAGAATTTAAAAGAAACACTTCTTGCAGTCTTTGTTGCCTGACATACTGTTTCAAAGACAGAAAGTATTAAATATCTACAATGAAAGCACCCGAAGAGTTTTGCGTTGCTAATTTAACTATTTTTTAATCCTAAGTTGATGAATATCACATGAAAACAAGATGATATTGGCCTGAAAAGTTTATCATATACTTTCTATCACATCCCGAACATATCCTGAAAAATTATCATGAGGTTTGAATGTTGCTAACTCGAAATTGATTATAAGAGAAGAAGCACCTTGTCTATGGACATTCCTTTTTAAATATATCTTTATCTGAATTTCAAACTGTATTATTCGATACTACATTACACTTGATCCAAAGAAATTAAAATTCGACGATCGCTCTAGAAGGTGTTGTAGCATATCTACAAGAATTTTCTACATAATTGGACATAGCAAATCTTTCATGAACTATTATTTATAATGAAACAAGCGACGTAAAAGAGTTTAGAACGTTGATCGAATTGACTGACGAATCATTCAATTAGACTCACATGGGAGTTGCAAAGCAGAAGTTTCTCTGAATTGAAAAATAAAAAAATCATTAATTACTTTCTTTTTAAGAATTTGATATTTCAAGGTCAACTAAATTCTTTTCGATTACATATGTAGGTAGAAGATTTTATCAATGAATCAAGTAATACTCCAATGAGATCCGTACCAGTTCAATTTTTAATTTATGTTATGCCACAGCCATTCTGTCAGAAATCACCCGTTATTATGTCATTTGTGGATAGTACGGAAGTTCTTATTGGTATTCCGAAGAGCTTTAGTATCTATGCGATGACCATATGTGATCCAAATGATGTTGATATTGCAGAATTCGTCATCACAAGTGGAATATATGCTATGGGAGTTGGAAATCTGATGAAATCAGCGTCAAATTCATCATTATCCTATGTACATTTCACCTGGACACCGCAAACTAATCAAATTGGATTACAAGAATTGTGCATGATTGGCTTTACTGAGTAAAGTTTTTGTTTTGCTACTCTGTGTCCTATGTATCATGTCTTTATTCGGTTAACTAGAGAACATGCACAATCAGCAGAGTATTTCATCACATTCAATGTAGTAACATCGCTTGCGCTTTGTGCACCAACACCAACAACAACGACTACAACTACCACTAAATCTACCACAACGACGTAAGTAGTAACTGAAAACATTTCAATGTAATGAGAAAGTCGATTTAATAATAAGCATTCTCAATCACTTTTCAAGTTTTCAATAATTATTGCATGTAGAAACGTACACGCACACATTGCACAATTTTGTGAAAATCTCAAAAGTTCGTTTCAAAGGTCTGGATTTGAATGGAATTACAGAAATAATTGATATCAGTTGGAGAGTTCATATTCGTTTGTTTTGTCGTTCTAAAAAGATGAAATGAAACTGTTTAATTTTATATTATAGGATTACAGTAACAACGACCAAACATCCAAGTAGGGCCTATGAACATGTGTCAACTATTTGCATGAAATCTAAACATGTGTTATGATCATCTTCCGATCACCGAAAACTTTCAGGATTGCTAAAGTACAAAACGTTTATCCTTTTGTCTATTGAAGCTCCTCTGATCTAATGAATTAGCTTGACTTGTACACATGAGTTCGAAAGAATTAAAAGCTATACTGGATTAAGACAATAGAACAAATCCTTATGAATTTGAAGTTTTCAACAATTGAAGACAAGTTCAATTTAGATATCAGTCTTCTTTGCGAAAACTCGGCTCTTGTCATTTTGTTATTTTTCAACAAAAATGACATGTTCATTTAATCTTTTCTGAGACATTAAATCCGTATATAAATTACCATTTGTCAAATAGGAAATTCTATAAATTAGCTACTGATTTTGAGATTGTCATTATTGGTTCTACTGCTGGCTATATGTTGCTGTTGTTGTTGTTTAAATCGTTTTCTTTGGTAAGTCTTGCCTGAAATAAAAAAAAAACAAAAATATTCAACAGGACACTAGATCATATTCAACATACATCTTATCTATTCATAGGATACCTGCTGCACGACATCGTCCACGAAAGAAAAGAGACGATGGTACACAACAATACCAACATCTACTATCAAGTACGCAAGAATTGACATATGCCTTGCCAGAACTTGATCGAAGCTTCCACATAAGTAAACCAAATAAAAACTATCATGTCTATCATATACTCAATGATAATGACAGACCAAAAACTTCGTTCTCACTAACAAAAATAAATGAAAACATGCGAACAACAACTACTCCTCTAAAGAATGCAGATCATGTCAGTATGGTACGAAAAAGTAATACTCAATATCCACTTGATGTTAAAAATGCACCAAAAGAACAAACAATCGAGGATATGAATAACGTCACACGAGCTACTCAGCCTTCCACAGTGAAGGTTCAATACGTAACAAATGTATCAAACAAGAAACCAATACCGAAGCTATTCCTCTACAAGAGTTACGAGTTGCATCAATATCAACATTCACAAGTACTAATGTTACAGTCACTAAATTACCGCGCAGGAACACTGCTGGAACTCAATTAAACAAAAGTATCGATGGTAAATTGCACGATCGCGAGAAAAATCCACAAAACTTTAAGATTCCTTCAACCACTAAAAGTGGTAATGTTGAAGTCATGCATATCAATAATAGACAACCGAAAAGCAATTATCTTAATTCATCTATCAATCAACGATCACGATCATTAGGCATTAATAGTATTAACGTCCAGATGTTGAGAAGGTCAACTTTCAAAGTACAACCAATCGTAACTCACCCTAAGCCTGATACGTTTTCGGCAAGTAACAAAATCAAAGTTTTTACTGAAGTATCTGTTATCAAGCTTCCAAAAAACCGTTCTCAATCGTCATAAATTTCCTGAATATTCATCGTTCGATTATTGCAACAGTTTTTACTATTTTGTTGAATTAACTTGAACTATATTCTTAGTCTTAAATACGAAAACTATTTTGATTACTGACGTGAATTTATAATTTTCATTTTAACCATAATTAGGAATAAAATTCTTATACGTTAACCTATTTTTTACATACATTTTCTTATGTAAAATCATTTCTTTCATATTAATCACTATTGCATGATTGTTCTCATTTTTTTCATTTGTTTTTTTTTAAATTAAAAAGACATATGATGATAATAGAGATAGTTCTATGAATTTGCATGTCTATTACAACAATCAATATTAAAAACTACTCTTAATTATATGATGCAAATGTATATTGTCAACCAGTGTATTTTATCAAACTCGTCGTTACACACGTAAGAGACGTACACAACGCGCTACACTCTAAAAAAAAAAGGTACTCTTGGAAACCTATAGAGGGTTTCCGGGTTTGTCACTATATGAAACCCTTTATAGGTTTCCTGGAAAGGGTTTCCGAGCTCTCGGAAACGCTTCAACGCAATCAAAAAACCTCAGGGCCCAGAAACCCAGTTGAGGTTTCCGAGACTTGGAAAATCTTGTATAGGTTTTCCACAGCTACTTACAAAACGATTCACTGACCTATATCTCCCGCCTTATTCTAACACTTTAATCTATATCTATCCCATTAATCTAACCCCTTATTCTAACTCCTTAATCTATATATAGCCCCTTATTCTATCTCCTTAATCTATCACCTTAATCTAACTCCTTATTCTAATCCCTTAATCTATATATATCTCCTGAATCTATCACCTTAATCTAACCCCTTATTCTATCTCCTTAATCTATGACCTTAATCTATCCCCTTATTCTATCTCATTAATCTATATATATCCGCTTATTCTGTCCCCTTAATCTATCCCCTTATCCTATCCCTTTAATCTAACCCTTTATTCTATCCCCTTATTCTAACCCCTTATTCTATCCCCTTAATCTAACCCCTTAATCTAATCCTTAATCTATCCCCTTATTCTATCCGTTTAATCTGACCCCTTATTCTAATTCCTTAATCTATATATATCCCCTTATTCTATCCCTTAATCCAACCCTTATTCTATTCCTTAATCTATCCCTTAATCTAACTCTTATTCTATCCCTTTATTCTATGCTTTTAATCTAACCCCTTATTCTAAACTCTTATTCTAACTCCTTAAACTATACATATCTCCTTATTCTATCCCCTAAATCTAACCCTTATTCTATCCCCTTATTCTATTCCTTAATCTAACCCCTTAATCTCACCCCTTATTCTAACTCCTTAATCTATATATATCACCTTATCCTATCCCCTTAATCTATAACCTTAATCCAACCCCTTGTTTAACCCCTTATTCTATCCTCTTATTCTATCCCCTTATTGTATCCCCTTAATCTATCCCCTTATTTTATCCCTTAATCTAACCATTATTCTATCCCCTTATTCTATCCTTAATCTATCCCTTTATTCTAACCCTTTAACCTAACCCCTTATTCTAACACCTTAATCTATCACCTTAATCTAACGTCTTATTCTATCCCTTAATCTAACTCTTATTCTAGCCCTTGAATCTATCCCCTTATTCTATCCCTTTAATCTAACCCCTTATTGTATCCTTTAATCTAACCCTTATTCTATCCCTAAATCTGACCGCTGATTCTATTCTGTCAATCTAACTCCTTAATCTAACCGCTTATGCTAATCCCTGATCTATGCCCTTAATGTATATCTTTCCGCTTATTCTTAGCCCTTATTCTATTGCCTCATTGTAGCGCGTAATCTAAGTGCTTAATGTATATCTGTCCGCTGATTCTGTGGAATACATATATCCCCTTTATTTGGCTCCTTATTCTATATCTAATGCGTTATTGTATCCCGTTATTGTAACCCCTTATAGCATCGTGTTGGTGTAAGTCGGTAATCTATATGTGTCGAGTGATTGTAACTTCGTAATTTGACTCCTACATGTCGATTTGAGTTTGATATTTGTGAAGATGTGGCCGTAGTATAAATAGAGTGGAATAGCTCCTTAATGTAAACTCATGAATTTCGTCAAAGTTCTTGATTGTTCATGTCTGTTAAAGTGAGTGTCATGGAACTGGTGATAGTGTCGTAGTGTAGACGAATGTTATTTCCAGAGTCATATTGTCCGTTGTAGTCCTAATATTTTGAAATCTGTCTAGGAGTTAAACATGATGTGAGTCAAAATGGTAAATCTTTTGAAAGACGGAGAGATGAACTTAATGAGATCCCTCCAGTGTTCTCGTTGTTCAGATTCACGGTCATGAAGCCCCCTAAATTAGTGGAAGTTCGACATCTTCTAAATAGAATGTCATTTATTTCGTCTGAATTCTGGAGTCTTCATGTCTCGGAAAATAGATGTCGTTCTGTCAGTCTTATTGCTATAGTCTTTATGTCTTCGTGCGAAAGACTGAGTGAAAAAGTTAGTCTTAGTCCTGCTTTCTTTCTGTATATGAAAGTCATAATCACAAAGTCAGTCTTAGTCATCGAGTTTGTATGTTTTTTTGACTAAGAGTCGTAAAATCAGTCTTGTTTGTTAGAGTCTTGACATCTCTCAAAGCTATCGTCATGAAGTCAGTTAAAGATTTCAAGTCTTCATGTCTCTCAAAGCCAGTGCTAGGAAGTTAGTAATGTCATGAGATCTTATGTTCTGTCGAACTCAGAGTCATCAAGTCAAGGGAGTCCTATAGTGGTGAAAGTTTTTTGCGTATTGAAGTCAAAGTCTTTAATGCAGTCTGACTTCTGGTTTCCGTATTGGTGTCGAAGGCAGAATGTTGGTGTCTTTAGTTTTGTTACCGGTGAACTGCAGTTTTCGTGTTCGCTTTTTTCGGATTATTAACCGGATCAGTTGGAAAAACTGCATCTTGCGGTGTGAAGAAATACATATCTACCGTTTTTCTTAGAAAGCTTCCAAGATATTTTATTTTGTTTGTCTTCAAACAGACGACTCATGAAAACATCAACTTATTTTTGAAACGATAGCTCATGGCATTCTCTCTAATAGGGTGAACGCAGAAATTCTTGTGACTTGTGCTAATAGATTTGGAGCGAGCTAAAAGGTAAAGCGTATGAGAATTTATAGTGTCTCACTGTCCAGAATTTGTTTTTTCTCTTCATCTAAACAACAATCACATTTCGCAGACCTTTCATTTTTTCCGACTATTTTCGAACTGAAAATGCTCACTTTATTGAGATGATGGTATTCAGAAATGAGTTTTTGTGCATATGATTTGATTTGGATAGTAAATGTGTTTTTTTTAAAGTGCTTAAATCGGTATGAAAGTGCGAAACTACCACATCTGATACATCTTTTTTTTTGGCTTACTCTAAATTTATTAGCACAAACCAAGAGGATCTTGTATTTTGACTATCGTACAGAATATCACGACGTATAATTTGAGAAAATTTAAGATTTTATCATGTACATTTGTGGAGATATATGGAGAATAAATTATGTTGCAAACACTCCGAGACATCTAGTATCACCGTTACATTCTCTCGCAAATGAAGATTTCTTCATGTTTTCCATCATTCCTCTCCTATCAATCTTCTGTATAATTTGGTTGAAAGGATCTTCAAACGGCTGAAACTTGCACTATATTCTGTTGCAATCTGTTGATAAGGATGATAATGCCTGTACTTGGATGAAACATAAATGAATGAAGAAGGAGAAAGACCGCATTCTTTGATTCATCTAGCGATTTAATGCAGCTCTTCGATCCCACAGAAAAATTTGTCGTAATCCATTCAAGTTTTTAGGTATTGAAAGATGTAATAAGAAGTCAAAATTTTCTCAGGAACAATGTATTTTCTTTTGAATTCTCAGAGTTCTAATGCTATTACACAACAATTCTACATAAACTGAATAAGGTTTATATCAGGCATGTCGTGCAATTCCTAGACTTCTAAAATAGCGATCGTAACATTAGAATCAAAAAGAAGACATCCGAATGCTATTTCTATGTTTGAGAATACTGGATAAGTTTCCGGAGCTTTTTTTCGGAAACGCAAGGGTTTTCTGAAAATTCGAAAACCCTGAAGGGTTTCCAATAGATGTTCGGAAACCATGCTTCTTTTTTCGAAACGTTTCCACCGTTTTCGATGCTCGGAAACCCAAAAAGGTTTTCGATAAAAAAAATATCGCAAATGCAAAGGTTTTCGAGAAGGTTTTTAAATCAGAGAAGATTTCCGGGGATATCTTTCGGTTTTCAAAAAGAGCACCAGGGTTTCTGAGAATACGATTGAGGGTTTCCGGACCTATATTTCGAAAACTCATAGGTTTCCGGATACTCGGAAACCCTGAAGGTATTTTCAGAAACTTATCATGAGTCCGGAAACCTTTCCGGATACGTTCAAGGGTTTTGGAAAGGGTTTTCGAAGGGGTTTCGGTTTCTGAGAAAACGCTTTTTTTTTAGAGTGTAGGAGGTAGCTACTTCACGTTTATCTTTATTCTTAAATGTTTGTCTAGTGGTCGCACTTTTTTCATACCAGTTGTTAAACTCTGTTATTAGGAGGACACTTTTCTTTTTTACTGAGTGTACATCAAATACTGAAAATTAAGAGGAAGAAACTACGTAGTTGACAAATTTGTTCTCAATGAGATACCGTTCGTGTTATTATCGCATTTTGATATTCATTTGTTAAATTTATAAATTCCATAGCAAGCAGTTCTAATAAAAACTTATTCTGATAAAAAAATCGATCTAACTCAATGCTAGATGAATTTCATTGTAGCACGCATAATATTTCAATTCAATGTAAATCTAAGTTTGTCTACATTTAATTACAAAATATGTTAAGATTGAAACCAGAATCCAATAGGTGTACATATGAGTTTGGTTATGTGTTGCCTAATTAAGTATTCTTTCGTGTCATTTTTAACTTTCTATTGATGTTTGTACGTCAATGCTCAAAAATAAAAAACTATTTTTTAAGAAATATTAAAATGGCTCTAATAGGAGTAGAAAGTTATCAAAATAATTGTCATATTGGTGTTAGGCGCGCCTGCGCTTCATTCACTAATGAGAGCATGAGCGACTGTGCTGTTCACTTAAAAAAAGGCTTTCTTATGAATAACTACTTTCACGACACTCCTGCCTTATGTTTTTAGGCACGATGCTCGTCTCTGATGCGAATAGCTTCATTTGTTTCCCGTTATTGTAATAATGATAAAGATGACTAGTTTCATCCTATGAACAACTTTTTAGTTATATGTTCATAGAAATTACAAATGTGATATTTCCCATGTACAGAACGCCATTTCGACTTTCAAAGTTATCACTTTGTAATTAAGATTCATTGTCAAAATTCCAATAATCATTTGTGCAAAAATAAGTTTAGCCCTTGTTTTGTAATTACATCAGTCCAAATTTCAAATATTGATTGTATTCGATATTGTGACTCATTGTAAACTGATTTCTATCAACGATGGTTAACATGTTTCAATAAAGTCTGTCAATACTTCAGTTTCACGCTTTCAGATGACAGTTAATTGAAAAAAAAGAAAAGAACGACACGAAAATGCATCATGCTTTAGTGTTAAATGGTATTGTAACGGTTCTCTTGCATTTGATTGTTTTAGAACTAATATCTATACAAACAAGACATAATACGATTCTATATGAGCAAACTTCAAACTCATTTCATTGAGAAAATATTGACTTGTGTCCAAACTCTATTTTTTTCCTAAAACAGAATACAAAATCTGAAGCTTTTAGAATCTTGGCGATGCAAAAGACATTGAAATGTTAAGATCATTGAATAATTCATATGTTTTCTGTCAAGATCTACCTTTGTTGTATTGTTTTTCAACTGTTACACATATTTGCAAAACGACTAATTCCATTTTTTTGAACTTCTAACGGTACCTTTTATAATAGTTTCTTCGTTATTTACAATGACTTTGTTGAAAATGGTCTTGCTCTAAATTTAATATACTTTTTAATAGACTTAAATATTTATGAAAAAACAAGTTGCATTCGTTTTTCTGTTATTCGAATTTCTTATAAAACCGTTTTATTAAGAAGAAATAACGAAATCAAATTAGTGATTTAATCATCATTGAATTGATTATTGTTTTTACAATCTCAATAGTTTATTCAATAGAAAAAAAAAAGAAATATGGCTGATAAATCAACATATGATAAACCAGACAAAGGAGAACGATGCACACTCGAGACGAAATAAAACGTGGAATGATTCTTTCATTTCCAAGGTGGTCTGTATACACACAAAAAAAACAAAAAACAAAACAAAAATTAAATAAATAAACGACAGTAATAGAGAAATGTCTTATATTTTTAGTTTCTATTGCACACACACACACACAAGCTGATAGAAAATCTATTAAAAAGAATACTTTTTGTTTCTAGAGCTCTTATTGATCTATTTAAGATCAACATCACCACCAATTTTTTTAGCAATATCTTCGGTTAATGAACGAAATACACGATCAGCACGTAATGTTGATAATGGTGTATCCTCAATCTGTTTTAAAAATACTTCTTTATTTTGTTCTTGAACAGCAGCAATTAATTGGCGAAGTAATTTAACTTCAAGTGATCGTTCTTCAAATAGTGGATTATCATTTAAATAACGACTAAGTGCCGTATTTGCATTTTCAACATCAATACATAATGCACACATTGTTGCTCTATAGAGATAATTAAATATAAAAAAAAAGAAAATTTCAAGAAAAATCAAGGCAATCTCTTTTCTTTCATTTATTTTCTCTTCCAGGTCAATATTATCAGCGTCCTGATTTGTAGGTTTCCAGCGGGAACTCTCACAAGAAAGACGCAGTTTTCGGTTAGAAAATGATATGAACTTGGAAGCAGCACTCGATGATCGTATCTGATTGCCGACTCAATTGTGTTACGGTCATATTTCTTTCATTTGGAGTCTTTCGATCATTTCTCTGACATATGTTAGCAAAGCGATTGAAAAATAGCAAAAAAAGTTAAATGAAAGAAAAGAAAAATCGATCTTAGCAATACATGAGCTGGCATGTGATCACTTTTTATGTATATTCTTGATCAACTAGCGAATCATAAATAAGGCTTATGCATTACCTTAACCAAAAATCTTTTGCACCATATTTGAGCATTGGATCATCTTTTGTTTTATCGGCCATTTCTTCATATTGTTGTTGTGCTTGCATAAACTCATGTTGAAGTGCAAGAGTTTCAGCCATTTTTTTTTGTACTCGATTTGCACCTGCTTTTTGTCCTTCTTGTCTTAAAAACCGATGTGCTTCTTTTAAACATTTCATCATATTTTCGAGATCATTCATTTGTTCATATAATTCTGCAACTTTTTCTAATGTTTGAGATGCCATTGTCCATTTACCTTGTGACATATGTAATTCAGCAGCACGTGTTAATGCTGGGACAGCTTGTGGTAAATCAAACATTTTATATGATGATGCAATTGCTTCATACATTTGAGCTTTTTCAAAATCTTCAGTACTTAAGTCTAATGCTCGTTTATAAGCTTCAACAGATGTTGGATAATCACCTTCAGCTTTACCGGCATTACCAGCTTGAACATAAAGTGCACGAGCATCTTCAGTTGCAGTGCTACCAGCACCAAGCATACGTTGAAAAAATCCATTTGCTGTTTTAGCTTTTTTATTTGCTTCGGCCATTAATTGAGATGCCGATTTATTACTTGGTCCACCGGCCATTTTTATAATTAATGAAAAAGAAAATAATAGAAAATCTGAAATACAAAAAAAAGAATATATGAGACTTTTTTTTGGTCACAAAAGTGAAAACAAAATAGAAGATATTCTAATAGAATAAAGATTTAAGAAAACAAAATCAATCTAATACGATGACAGTTGCAATCGTGGGTTTTGTTTGAATCGACCAATGTACAACCAAACTAAAAATTGAATAGATTCATAATAAATGAAGTTTTTTTTTTTTTCTTCAAATGCGACATACCATTGTTTGGCGCTTTTTTTAATCAGTGGTCATAATTTACATCTATGAAAAGACATGAAAATAAATTTATGTTGTTTTTTCGATTAATTTCTTACCTTCCATCGATAACCACAGCTTTTACAAAAAACAAATAATGTCATTGGTTCATCAGCACTACGTGTTTGAGCTTCCGTATAGGCACAATTATTTTGTTTACATCTAAAAGTATTCTTTTATTTTCAATGTAAAAAAAAAAAAAGAAGATGTAAATCATACTTTTTACATTGAATCAGATCAGTACCAGTGCCTTCATCCATAGCAAGTTGATGTTCATTAATAGCACTTTCATTTAATTTTGAACGTTCTTGTTTTAATGCATCACTTGCCATTTCCTTTCAAAATATAAAAGAAAATAATTATTAACAAACATTAAAAAAAACAAATAATTTAACAAACTTCAGCAGTAAGTACAGCTAATCGTTCTGGTGTAATAAAACCAAGAAGAACGTTTGTACGAAGATTAGGATTTTTTAAATCTTTTAAATTTGATATTCGACTACGAATACGATTACGATATTTAACACCTGTATCTTTTAATTCTTTAAAAATAGCTAAACAGAAAAAAAAAACACAAAAATTTATAATGTAAAATAAATTCATTTGTTTGCTTGTTTTTTTTTTACCATCTTCGACACGAGCAGCTAATTCGACTGGATCAGCTGATCCTTCCGGAAGTTCAGAAACTGAAAAAGCATTTGCTATAAGATCTCGTGACTTTAATCTAAAATAAACAAAAAAAATAACTTTCCTACAAAATAAATTTCTATCTATTAACCTAATTTCATCATGTGTTTGTGATGGTGTATAACAACTTGATGTTGATTGGGAAGGTAGACGTTCAAGAGATTTACTTGATTCAAGATTTTTTCCTGGATTAATATTGGTCTCTTGAGATTGTTGACTATTATAATTAGTATTATTATTATTATTTGTTGGTGTTGATTGTTTATCATCTTTATTTCCTGGTACCGATGTAGATGATTCTTTTGAAAAATTATTAAAAAGAATTTTTAATTAAACAAAACAAACAATACAAACCAGGTACAAGTTTTTTCCAATTTTTTAAAAGACTTTTAGCAACAGTTGATAAATCTTCATTAGCAATAACTCGTCGTAAATTATTAACAGTCTTTCCAATGCCAGTTTTTTGAAGAATACTAAGTGTAATACGTGATTCTTGTAAACGGATAAGTAAATCTCGTGCAATTGTTTCATCCTAAATACAAGAAATTAAATGAAATAAAAATATAAATTTTCAAACATACAACTTCTGATTTATCAATCATTTTTTGTAATTTTCGATTAATTTTTCCTATTTCTTCTTCGGACATTGTTTTAACTGATGATCTAAAAATACAAAATAAAAACAGAAGAAGAACAAACTTAGTCATTGCATACATTATTTGCTAAAGAAGAAGAATAGATGTGCGTATACAATAATAATAAGAAGTAGTTTCATGCAAAATGATTCATTGATTTTTGCTGTCAAACAAAAAATAAAATGTTGTTCTTTTCATATTTTTTTAAATTGAATGAAAATATAAAAATAAATGAATGAAATTTGATAAATTAATGATCTATAAATAGATGGCAGTAATTAAAAATCTTGGTAAAGGTTGATAATAGAATTCTATTCGTTCGTTTGCTATATTTCTCTTTGATTAATTCGTTAAAGAATTTGTTTTTTTCGAATGGATTGATATGTTCAAAACTCGTCTATTAATTCGACTTTGTATTATTTATTTTGTTTTATTTTTTTTTATTGCTCTATGGTATTTATCAAAATTAGACACAAATGAAATGAAACCCCCATTAGTACATCGTTTAGCTGTTATTGTTCCATATCGTAATCGTTCAAATGAATTAGAAATATTTTTATCTCATATGAATTCATTTCTTAACTCTCAATCTGTTGATCATATTTTTATAATTATAAATCAAGTTGATAAACATAGATTTAATCGTGCTGCTCTAATTAATATTGGTTTTATTGAATCTCGATCATTGGTTGATTACATTGTTATGCATGATATTGATCTACTTCCATTAAATCATAAAGGTTTACCATATAAATATCCAGAGTATGGTCCAATACATTTAGCATCACCAGAATATCATCCAATTTATCATTATCCTAGTTATGTTGGTGGAATATTGATCATTACTTGTCAAGATTTTGAACGTGTTAATGGTATGTCACCGTTATATTGGGGATGGGGTAGAGAAGATGATAACTTTTATGTGAGAATGAAACGTGCTGGAATGAAAATATATCGTCCAAGTAATTTATCTACAAATAATACTAATACATTTCAACATATCCATGATAATAGTATACATAAACGAGATTATGCAAAATATGGAAAACAAAAAGAAGAAGGAAAAAGAATTTATCCTGAGCTAGGTTTTAATACAACGAAGTATGAAATAATCAATAAAGAAATAAAAAAGACTAATCAGGGAATTGAATATATTATGTTAGATGTTAAAATTGAATGTGATTATAATCTAACATCTTGGTGCGATCATCCTACTAATATTTTGAAATAATTAGTCAGATATTTATAATAAAATAAATGATTTTCTTTTTCTTTTTTTTAACTTTCTAATAAATTTTAGATATATAGATGAGTGTTAGTCGTGTTGTTATTACTGGTCTCGGTGTTGTTTCACCATTAGGTGTTGGTGTAGAATTAAATTGGCGTCGTTTATTAGATAATTATTCAGGTATTGTTTCACTTAATGAAAAAGAATATGTTGGTATTCCATGTCGAGTGGCTGGTCGTGTACCAATAAGTTCAGAAAATGAAAATCAAGATGGTTCACTTAATTTTTCTAAATTTTTTACACGAATGTCGGATTTAAAATCCATGTCATTAGCCAGTGCTTTTTCTCTTGTTGCTGCTCAAGAAGCAATTGAACAAAGTCAAGTGAATAAAATTTTGCTTTTTTTTATGTGAAAATATTGAATTAGTTAATAGATACTTTCAGCATGTAATGATCCAACACGAATTGGCGTATCAGTTGGTAATGGTATAGCTGGTCTAACAAATACATGTACTTTATGGGAACAAATAAAAACAAAAGGAATATATCGTGGAATGAGTCCATTTTATATAACACAAATTTTACCAAATTCATCGGCTGGTTATATATCAATTCGGCATAAATTACAAGGACCTAATGTATTTTATTAGATTTAAATATTTATAAAGTTAATAAATTATTTGGTTTTTTTGTTTAGCTTTGTAATAGTTCAGCTTGCGCAGCTGGTGTTCAAGCAATTGGCGATGGTTATAATATGATTCGTCTTGGTCATGCGGATGCTATGATCTGTGGTGCTACAGAGGCAACAATTAATCCAATAACAGTATCAGGTTTTGCACGAATGCGTGCTCTTTCAACATCATTTAATGATCAACCTAAACTCGCATCACGTCCATTTGAGTAAATGATTTTTATTTTTATGATAGATTTATTTAGCTATACTTTGTAATTTTTAGTCGACAACGAGATGGTTTTGTTATGGGTGAAGGAGCTGCTATTCTTATATTGGAACGACTTGAATATGCTGAAAAACGAGAAGCTAAAATTCTTGGTGAAATACTTGGGTATGGTTTGAGTTCAGATGCAAGTCATATTACAAATCCAAGTGGATCAGGCGCATTAAATTGTATGAAAAACGCATTACATAATGCTCGTTTGAATACGACAGATATTGGTTATATAAATGCACATGCTACATCGTATGTATTAAACTTACTTTAATTTGATTGAAATTAAATAATACAAGGAAATAGAGAAAAATGATTAAACGATAAAATTGGCTCCCTCTCGAAATTAAGTTTCTTATTATCTTAATAGTTAGTTCGGATGTCAGAAATGATTTGCTGTTCGAATTAATCAGTTACTTCTCATTCCAACTGTGCATGACTGATTTAAAACTCAACATTATATATTCTTTATAGAGTCGTGGTATACAGTATTCGTCGGAAAGTTTTTCTTCCTTCCCCATTTTCTCTAGATGGTATTGCTCACCCGCATATAGAGTATAAAAGTATCCATGACAAAATCCCTTTTCTATGGTCCTATGAAAACAGCTATCTATTTTGAATTGTATACTATTCGATAGCCCTTTTGAAGCTCTGTAAAATGCGGTCATTACACCAATCTAAGTTTGTGCTCAAGACATTTTAAAAATAATATATATATATGAAATCAAGTTAAAGAAATGAGTCAACCACTGTATTTCAAAGAACGATCCATCAACTTTCATTTTCCTCCAAGAGTTCAGTCCTTCTCCGTAGGGTTACGTCAAAAAAAAAATGAATTCAATTAAAACTTCGTTTTTATTATTTGTCCAGCTGTCACGTCGAATTCTTCTGGCTTGTTAAGATCGTATAAATGTATTTTCATAATGAGAGTGACGTTTCGATTAAATTTATTTTTGGATGTATTCCTTGAGGGCGATTATGACTTGACTATTGAAGGAAAATGAAAGATAATGGATCGTTTGGTGGGGTACATAGATCAATGAAGTTGTTTCTGTTGTTTTCAAAAATATTATTCGCTTTAATAGAAAGTCTATCTATTCAAGTAAAAAAAAACGGTCAACAAGAGCAACTTTTAGCGCTCTCGAATATTGTGTACTTGAGTAGAATGTCTTGTACACAAACTAAGCTTAGTGTTATAGCAACAATTTACAGAGCTTCAAAGGGATTATTAAAAGCTATGTGATTCTAAATGGATCGCTTCTTTCACAGAATTGTAGGAGAAGAATTTTAGCATGGGTATGAACAATACCACCTAGACCAAAAAGAGAAGAAGAATATTGTGTCATATTCTTATATGCCATTTGACAGCGAAAGGAAAACTTTCCAAATCAACACTACATACCATGACTCTGAAGAAGATCGATTATATCGAAATTGAAGTCAGCCATGTACAGCCTGAATGACAAGTACTCGATCGATCCGAACTGGTTATGAAGAAAATATGACACTTAATTTCCAGATAGGCACGGTTGTATTGCTTAATAACCACCTTCCATTTCTAATCTATTAGTATTTTGTAGAACTCCAATCGGTGATCGTATTGAACGACAAGCTATTACACAATTATTTCAATCAAATAATACTAATGTTTTAATTTCGAGTAATAAAGGTCATACAGGTCATTTACTTGGTGCTGCTGGTGCTCTTGAATCTATGTTTACTGTTCTTACCTGTTATCATGCTATATGTCCTCCGACATTAAATTATAAAGGTGATAATGATGAATCTTCTGATTCATCATTATTAAGTATTATTCCTGATAATAAACCATTATCATGGAATAATAAAAGACGTATTGCATTGAAAAATTCATTTGGTTTTGGTGGAACGAATTCTTGTCTAGTTATATCAAATTTTTTTTAGATAAATATGTCATTTTCTGATCAATTAAAGTCAGTACGACTACGCTCAAAACAACCACCAAAAGAAAAAATTAATGAACAACTTTTATGCTCTGATAGTGATACATATAGAAAAATGATGAATGAAACACAATTTGAATATTATTATGATATTATCAAACAATGGACATTTCCATCGGCTATTTTATCAATGAATGAAGATGACATAAAAGCGCTTCATAATGGGCACTTACTTTTTAAAAAGTCTTCATTTGATGATGATGATAAAAAAACCGAAGAATGTTTTCAACAATATCAACAATTATTTAAATTATCAAATGCAATTGATTCATGTGATATCCAACGACCAATATTTGTACGTTTATCAACAAGAAGTCCAAAAGATGCAATCTTATTATTGAATAAAGAGAAATCTAAACGACTTTTTCAAAAAGTGTTGAATGAAATGGAACCTGATGATACATCTGGTTTAGTTTTTATTTATTTTATATTTTTATCATTCTATTTATTTCAGAACATAATCGACGTTTAATTGCATTTGATGAAGCATCAATTCGTTTGCTAGCTGTAAACGATGGTTTTCATGCTGTACAAGTTCTACTTGCCAGTGAACGTATTCAAGATGATCTAACATCATGTTCATCATTGAATTTAATAATTCGTCAATTTATATTTGATCGTCGAAATTTAAAAAGTGAACTTCGTGCATTTATATTCAAACATAAATTAACAGCATTAACACAATATAATGAATATATATTTGATAAAAATTTATTAAGAAAAAAAGATCTTATATTAAAATCGATTAAAAATTTTTTTCAAAATGAACATGTACTTGAACGAATTCCTTATGAAAATTGTATATTAGATTTAATATTAATTGAAAATGAAAATAATAATTATCAAATATTTATTTGTGAAATAAATCCATTAGCAGAATTTGCTGGCACTGGATTATTTTCATGGTTAAACGATCGAAATATTCTATTAGGTCGTCAAGAATTTGAATTTCGTATAAAAGAAAATGATAATAATGAACATTCCGAAGCGAATGATCAATGGTTATCATTGATTAATAATTTCTAAAGCACAAAAAAATCTTTTTTTCTTTCTTTTTATTATTTTTTCAGATGTTCTAATAACAATAGACATGCCACATCAATCAGCAGATATAATTAATTTAAATGTTGGTGGTCAACGTTTTTCTACTAGTCGACAAACATTAACATGGATATCAGATTCATTTTTTACTGCTATGCTTGGTGGATTAATATCAACCAATCGTGATGAACAAGGTTATATATTTATTGATCGTGATCCAAAATTATTTTCAATTATTTTAAATTATTTAAGAACAAAAGAACTTGGTAAATGAATTCATTTTGAAATAATAATAATAAATTCGGTTTCACACAAGTTTTTA
The DNA here is from genome assembly GCA_905250075.1 of Rotaria sp. Silwood1. Lineage (NCBI taxonomy): Eukaryota > Metazoa > Rotifera > Eurotatoria > Philodinida > Philodinidae > Rotaria > Rotaria sp. Silwood1. Next base: position 3,862,523 of record CAJNOP010000009.1, on the reverse strand, counting down.
AACAATATTAGGCAAATTCTTTGCAATTGTAATAGATTGTTGTACCTATTGAAGATTAAATAATTACAAAGTATTAAGTCGATAGCTTTTAATACGAATGAGAAATTGTACTAAAAATGTGATGTACTATTTCAGCAATTATTGCGATGTTCGTGGTTAATATTTATGACGAAAGACATTTTCGAAATACACACGAAACGTATATTAAACTATGAATGTTTATATATTTGACTATCATCATAATCAATTATGAAGTTTTAATTATCCTGGTATATTATTTATAATTAGCTAATATAAAGTAATATTAAATTTGTTTTTCCATTCATTTTTAATGCCGTCTTTCAGTTGTTCAATACGGTTGCGTTCTGACTCCTGTCATTTTGCTTTCAATGAGTTTGAAATGTTTTCTAGAGATGATTTACCGACTAATTTTGTAGCACACTTCTTTGGTTTATATTGATCCATAAAAACATGTTCGACGACATCTAGAGCCATCTGTATTCTTTCTTCAGGATCTTTGAAAAATTGAATTCTGAAAATCACCTAATTCCTTAGCTACGTTGTTTTTGTCGCAATAATTCGCATGAATTTTATATGTCGGTGACTAAGTAAAAAAAATATTTTCTGACGATAATCATTATCGGATGGTCTAATGATTTCTAGGAATACATCAGAGACTTTCTCAATTGAACTTATTGGAAAATTAAGAACGTAGTATATGATAGTGCTGTTACATTCTGTCATCTATAGTGAAAGCTGTCGACCGAGAACTTCTTAATTATTTAGTATTAACGGAGCAGTATCTCCAAGTTTCAAATTGCTTAGGAATTGATGTTATGTGCATCATGTATATTTTAATGAGTTATAAGTCCACTGAAAAAAAGTTCAAGATATTAGCTTTATTGCAACCAAGATACTGCACTTTTACCGTATTTTTCAACATAATGATGTGCTCTCACCCCTCAGGAATACTACGAAAACTAATGTTCCTTGGTTTTTTAGTATTCATGAGAGTAAGGAGCACGTCATTATGCAAAACAATACAGTAAAATTGCAATATCTCAGCATCAATAAACTAATAGCTCGAACATTTCCAAGGACTTCATAGTTGATTAGGATCTAGATGATGCACTTCATCTTGACTCAAGAGCTATTTGACACTTGAAAACGTTCTCTCGTGAGTATGTACAACATTGTAAAGAATTTGCTTTTGTTGAATTAACGAACAATGAATTTCAAAAAGTCGTTTGAAAATTTCTAGGACATTCTTCATATTCTTTTTTGATTTTTTTTCTTATTACTCAGATATTAATGGTTGCGATCTTCATATGTTAAAACACGAATGTGAATTTTATGGTGTACAACCACTAATTCGTCGTTTACAACTTTGTGAAGATCTAGAACATAGTCAATGTGGTGATGTTCTTTTTAATGGTTATATTAATCCTCCACATTCAACTAATACACAAATTTCATATGAATCAACACAATTATTACCGGCTCAGCCGATTGTTTATCAACCAGCGCTATCTCAACCAACAAGTTCAGTTCGGCCTGGAACTGCTCTGCGATTAAATAATATCATGCAACAAACATTAAATCGTAGTGCATCACAAATAGGAGATTTTAGGTATGTGCGATAAACACATATAAAACCGATTTGAATTAAGATCGAGAATATCTCAAAGAAATAAGTTTCATATCAAATATGATTAATTAAAGCATGTTCTACTATTACAGATTAATTAACAAAGATTCAAAACGATTTTTACACACTATTCAATTTTGTGTCGAGAGTCTTTCTAGAAGAATAAACATGAATCAATGTCTATTCTGGTTCATGATGAGGATATGGATAAATCAAATACTCTCAAAATTTAATCACTATTTGTTATAATTATTTTTTGTGGTTACTCATCAAAAGCAGACTAAAACTAGATATGCACAGAGTTATCCTATCCTACTCTATACAGTAGAATACCAGTTAGAAAATTTTTGTCAGTCACGATACAGAATACGGAAAAAAAGCTTAGTGTGCATATCTCTTATTAAAATCTTCGTTATGGAATGGTTTTTTTTCTTTTATATTGAAGAAATTCATCAGCTGACTTTGTTTCTGTGGGTCCATCAGCACCCAGTGTTAGCCGTGGACATTCACGTGCATCGTCGACTGATTCAGTTCTTTGGGCTACACATCAATCAAGTACATCATCATCTCATTTTCGTCAGAAATCAGCAGCATTTATTGATCATCATCCTCCAACACAAAATTCACCAACAGCAAGTGTCATTCTTCTTGCTGGACATCATAATTGGATTAGTGCTGCTTATTCAAACAATGGTTTGCGATTGTTTTCTATTAATAATTTTATAATAATTTTTCTAATTTTTTCTAGTTGTCATGTGCTATAAAATGAAAGATACAAGTGGATGGCAAATAATGTTTGAATCAGAAGTTCAATCTGATGATATTTATCGTTTAGCTATAACAGCTCGTTCATCATCATCATCAGCTAGTCAACAAAGTCAAGAATCAACATCAAATCTTCGAGAATCAAAACTTCTTGCTATTGCTGTACGAACAAATGTTCGTCTTTGGAATATAGTTGATGCATCAATTCATACTATTCTTGGAACATTTGCATTTGGTGGACCAATCGATAATTTATTTTTTATTAATTCACAATTAGTAGCAACAGGTGATGAAAGAAAAGTCGGTGTATGGCATTCAATCTCACAACAATGGCAAACACAAGAATTAACACGAATATTAAGTTTTGATACTGTATGCACTATTTTTCTACTTTTTATTCATAAGAAAAATTTGTTCTTAATTTTAGGCCGGAACATTTCTATTACTTGGAAGCGAAACAGGATCAATTTATTATTTTGATATGCAAAAATTTCCATTGAGAATGAAAGATAATGATTTATTAATTACAGAAATATTCAAGTACAATTGTTTGAATTGGTTTTTGCTATAATATAATACCATTAAAATTTTCTTTTTTTTTTAGAGATCCAGCTAGTGAATCAATTACAGCATTAAGTGTTTATTTAACACCAAAGACAAGTGTTACAGGCAATTGGTAAGAAAAAGAAAACAAATTAAAGAAAACAAATTAAATTTTATTATCATAGGATTGAAATTGCTTATGGCACGAATTCTGGTATAATTAGAATTGTTGTACAACATCCAGAAACTGTTGGTCATGGGTAATTAATTATAATGTATTGTATAATGTAAACTGTGAAATACAATTTTGTTTAGTCCTCAACTTTTTCAAACATTTTGTGTACATCGTAGTCCAGTAACAAAGGTTTATATAAATTGAAATTCAACTATTCAATTTATTTATTTATTACATTTATTTTCTAGATTATGCTTTCGGAACGGCATTTAATAAGGTAAAATTATTTGAAATAGGTTATTTATACATTTTATATAATGATTAGTGTATGTGCTTCGAATAATCATGTTCGTACATGGAATGTTACTCGTTTTCGTGGCATGATTTCTACGCAGCCAGGTTACAAATATTTCGATTAAATTATATTTCATAAAAGTAAATGTTTATTTTAGGATCGACACCTCTTGCTTCCTACCGTGTTGTATCTATTGAACCAGCTCGATCAATAGCTAGTTATACTGCTGGCAATGTAAGATTATCTTTTTTTTCCGTTTCTCATTCATTTTCTTTTGTTATTTCTTTTAGGATATTGGTAAGAATTATTCATAGAAATGTAGAACGAAAAAAAATTATTTATTAATTTAGGGCCATATGGTGATCGTGATGATCAACAAGTTTTTGTTCAAAAAGTAGTACCATTTGAAACAAATCAAATTTATGTCAGATTCTGTTCAACAGGTATACTTATATACTTAAACAAAGGTTTTTCTATAATATAATATTTATTTTGAAATGAATAATAATTATAAATGGCAAGCTATCGGTGAGATCCATATTGGCTTAAAATGTAAAATACGATAGAGTTGCTGACATTTTATAAGAATGAATTCATCATGATAGGTTTTTAATTTGTGAATTCTTACTTACTAGTAAAGATGGTATTTGTAATATATAACAGTTCATATGGAAACAAGGCGAAGGATTGTTATCCGAAATTCAACTGTGTTTTAAACTAATCCTGCGACGGGAATACCACTCTGTGCCAATAAGACTTTCGCTAATTATTGGCAAATGTTTAGTAGATTTTTACCAATTGTCATAGAACACTATGAATGCAACGAACATTTGAGAATTATGCCAAATATTATTGAAATGTCATTTGTTGATAGCACTCGCAGTGTGTTCGAATATGATCAAATCAATTTTGAGTTAAAATATACTTGAATAAAAAGATAACAGAAGCTAATACAAGTCATACAAAGCAAAACTAAGAAAGAAAATAAGCGAGTAATAGAAAAAAAGCTGTTCGCACAACTTCTACGATTTTAAAATGTGAAAAGCGATTTAGCTATCGTTTCTAATCATAGAAACATGGTTTTATTCTATCCATTGTGAAACAAATTTTTTAACCAACCTTTTATTTAATCCTTCAAAAAAACAATAAGTGAATGTAATTGATACAAATCTTTGTAATCAATATCAAAGAGACACTTCCGCTGCCAAATTCTCTGGGCTTTAATCAATCAGTCAAAGTGCAGGGAGCTCCTTACCGAGAGTCTCGTGGATGTTCACCAGTATCGAAAGTCCTATTGATGAGCTTCAGGTAAATCTTCGCAATAGGCTTCGGTCTTACACCTACGTCTGTCAAAGTTCATGAGAACATAACAGTAATACTAAGACATGTATGCTCCTATTGGCATCATTCTAGAATCAAAATTCGATGAAAATATTTCACGATACACTTAACTGAAAATGTTTCAATGCAGAAATAAAACTCATGTTTTGTTATTTTTCTTTATAGGCAGACGAGTCGCTATTGTTCGATCTGTGGATAGTTCTCCAATTAGTTGTTTTACAATACATGAATGTGAAGGACCATCAAGATTAAGTACACGTCCTCGTCGATTTATTTTTACTGGTCATGATAATGGTTTGTTTAAATGATTTAACAAACATAATGAAAAAAAAAACCGAATTTATTTTTCATAATAGGATCTATTCAATTATTTGACTTAACAACTGCTATTGAACTTAGTGCTAGTTCAGATTTAAATTCTGTCTCATTGTCATCTTCACCATCTCAAAATAATAATGGTGGTCCATCACCAGCTGATTTACTTAAAATGCTTGATCATTGTGATTTTGCAGCTACCAATGGTCAAAATCAAAACTTTTTATCATCACGCTGTTCAACACCGTGTTGTATTAGTAATAACTTACCAATAACAACTGTCAATTGTACGACTGCTTTAATATCTTCACCATTATCACAAACAATAACAAAAGAGGACAGTGATAAAAATGTTTAATATTGCATTTATTTCTCCTTCTATATCCATCTTTGATAATACGTATCTATTTTAATACGCACAAAAAAACAAAAATCAAACAATCTCGCGCTTCCAAAATATGAGTGAAAACCCTATCTTATATCTGATTTTTTTTTATTGCTTTTTGTTAAATTAAGTCTATGTCATTATTATCGGGTTTATTATTCAAAATATTCTTAATCAATATATAAAATACATTGACAAAAAAAATCTTTCAGATGTTAAAAATATTGAATACCGTTGACCATGATTTATCACTTCGTTGGGCTTTATGCGGTCGATTGAATTCTCCGTATCTTTATTTAAGAAAATTTGTTATTGCTTTAGAATTTTCTGGTTCAGGTTATGTTTGGATTCCGTATTCATTTCTTATGATTGGAATGAATTATACATCAATCCATGACGCTATGCGTTACATTTTACTATTTACTGGACTAATGTTTGATGTTGCTGTTATTGGTACAACTAAATGGTTTGTACGTCGTCCAAGACCAATAATTAATCATGATGATGTACTTTCAATTGGACCAGATAAATTTTCTTTTCCAAGTGGTCATACATCTCGAGCTGTATTTTTACTTTTTTATTTTATAAAAACTTCTTTTTTTCAAAGTATTCCAGGGTCAGTTATTATAAGTTGGTTAAGTACTGTAGTTGCATCACGTGTTTTATTAGGACGTCATTATATATCGGATGTTTTAGCTGGAGTTGTGTTTGGAGTTTTTGAATGTACAGCTATTGTACGTCTTACACCTTTTGTAACTCAACTTATTTTTTCTATTTTTGATGTTCCACATTGATGATCAAAATAAATTGATTTCTTCTATCTGTCAAGACTTTATATCTTAGGAGTGTTGTTTTAAAACTCAATGTTATCAATCATTTGTTTGCAAACATCACATACACATACACATTCATTCGTATTTGTTTACGAAAAGAGATTAGAATAAATTTTTTGATTTCAACGAAAGAATGATGACCATCAACAAGGCAAAAGTTTTGATTGTCATTGTTCATTGATGTACAATGATGACAAGCATTTTAACTTCTTTGATCATGATTATCTGGATAATAGTTAATCAAGGTAATAATTCAAAAAACATAATAAAGAATTGACATTTTTTTTCTAGCTCAAGCAATTTGTCAAAATGATACATCAGAATCAAAATTTATATATCGACGTGTGTGAGTATCTTCAATTATGATACTTTTTTCGAAATCCTTTGAATTTAGTTGCTATTTTGCTAATTGGGCAGCTAAACGGACTGATAATATTAGTCGTTTAACTCCTGAAGATATCGATCCATTTTTATGTACACATATTAATTTTGCTTTTGGTAAAGTACTTGAAAGTTTAACAATAGCACCATATGAAGAAGATGATTTGAAAGGATGGACTCTAAATTCAAAAGGCATGTATGAACGTGTATTAACACTTAAAGAAACTAATCCTGATCTACGTGTTTTATTGAGTGTTGGAGGATGGTCTCATGCATCACGTGGTTTTAATGATGTATCAAAAAATGATGCTAATATGTATAGTTATTTTTTATTTTTTGTTAAATTAAAAAACTTTATGCTTACATTTAGAAAAACGTTTGTCAATAATAGTATCAAATTTTTACGAGATAATAAATTTGATGGATTGGATTTAGATTGGGTAAATTAATAGAGATAGTTTTATCAAACACGATCTAAAAGCAGCATTGAACTATATAGTTAAAAATTTTCTTCCTCATTTCTATAGTGTACGGCTAAACGAACATTGAGCTAAAAGTGAAAATCGCACGTTTTTAACATTTAAATGTAGGAAAATCTGTTTAGAAATATAGCCCATCTAATGCTATAAAGGACTTAATAATCATTCTAAAAAAAATTAAGAAGCCTGTTGCATAAAAATTAGCTTAAAAATCTTAATGTCATCAAGAAAATTGATATCTAGCAAAATTAAAGCATAAAATAATTTCGAAGAAAAAAAGTCTTCTTGAAAAAAAATGTAAGCAAGGATTTTTCTTCAGTATCTTTCATTGGAAACTATTTTTGCTAAAAAATATTTTCGTTTTTCTTAAAGATGGTTTTCTGCGTCATATTCAATCACTTTTGAGTAAAGAAATTCGTTTCTCAGTAAGGAAATCGCATGTCTGCTTGCCATACGAATCATACATATTGCGTTCTCCTAAATACGTAGTAAACGTGTGTGAAGCGGCTCATCATAAATCGTAGCAAACGTTGTTGATATACAGCCTCAGATCATATATCAATAACATCTCATTATAATGAAGTCCTAGACAAAAGTGGCCACTTCCCATGAGATGTTATTATTCTTTGTTATATTGAGCTTATTTTTGGAGTGCTTGCATGCAATGATAAATTCTGATCGAACGTACCGTCCCACTCTCGATTGGTTAATATATACTGGAGTTTTAATTTATGCATTATCTCATATCAACCATGTTTTCATGAATATTTCTGTCGAATCTTTTATTTGAAAGCTTGATGTTGTAGCTATTTCTAGTCTGAACTTTGTTAGAAACTGCTTTAAAATAAGTGAGATATTGTCTTTTCCTGAAGAATGCATGTTGAAGAAAAATATTGATTTTTGGTAAATGAGTCTTTTCCATGATGAGTTTGACCAATGCATTTGAAAATTTTACTCGAAAGTTCCAATGAGACAACAAGTTTGGTTTGAAAATTTGATGTCTATAACATTGGATAAAGTTTACTGAATGTTACGACGCAGGTCTATCATTTCAGGGCATGCTAGTTATTCATATCTTAACTATGTGTCACAGGCTGTGATGATACTGAAGTAGACATTTAAAGCTTGTTTTAGCGCTGTAAGAAAACATTAGTAGCTTGTGAAATAGCAAAATAACAAACAAAAACTTTTTATGTACAATTTTTTGCCTGACCATATTTTTCACAAGAAAGAGAACGTGTGTGAATCATAGCTTCAATACATGTGAACTGATAACGAGCAGGTTAGTGCTTGCGATCAGAATCTATTGTTGTACGCACGCACAAATATTATGAGTTGAATTTCATGAAGATTAGTAACAGTTCATAGGAGCGACTGCTTCAGTTCAGAACTGTAAATGAACCATGTCCCTATTGCATATTTGAAGGATTAGGTGAAAGGATGGTGAAGAAATGTATCCCAAAATAGAATGAGTAATACGATCTTCCTGTGATTAACAATAGCAATTATATCGTGTTTTACATTCTAATCCCACAGGGAATGTGTTAATAGTTTTATTAAATTTAATTGAAAATATTTTATTTGAATAGGAATATCCCGGTGCAAAAGATCAAGGTGCAGAACCTCATTCTAAAACTGGATATACAAAATTAGTTAAGGTAAAAGAAATAAATAAAATGAACATTATTAGAAGTATCATATAAAATAGAAATTGAGTCAAATGTTTCAACAAGAAGCTGACGAAACAGGAAAAGAAAAATTACTATTAACATGTGCTACAGGTGTTTAAATTGTTTATAAGAGACCAAATAATTAATTAATATTTGTTTAGCTGCAGCACGACATCGAATTGAAGCTGGTTATGAAGTTAAAGAAGTTTGCAAGTAAGAGGTTATTTTTCATTAAATACATTTCGTAAATTTTATTTTTCTTTCAGATATTTTGATTTTGTATCTGTAATGACATGTAAGTAATTTAATAATAAAACCTGTTTTCCTTTTAAGAAAAAATTTTCTTTTTCTTCTTGATTTAGATGATTATCATGGTAGTTGGGAAGGTAAAACTGGACATAATAGTCCATTATATGGAATGCGTAATGAAAGAAAAAAATTTCGTGAATGGAATATAAATAGTTCAATGAATGTGTGGGTTGAATTAGGTTGTCCAAAAGAAAAGTTGAATGTTGGTCTTTCAGCTTATGGTTCGCTTCTTTTTTTTTCCTGTCTTTATCCTATACTTTTACGATGAGTTATTTATTCAGGAAGAGCTTTCTCATTACTTCGCGAACCAGGTTTAACTAATAATAAATCAATGCGAAAGAAAAAAACATCGATTGGATTAAAAGCAGGTGCTGCTGAAGCTGGAAAATATACACGAGAAGCAGGTGTTCTGTCTTATTATGAAGTAAATTTTAATTTATATAATTCGAATATATTTTCATTGTATAATAAATAGATTTGTGAATTGATTCAAAAAAATCCAAGTAATCGTGTATTATGGCATCGTGAAATGAATGTTCCATATGTATCAAGTGAAATATTATGGATTGGTTATGATAATATTCGAAGTGTTAAACTAAAAGTAGAGAAGAAAAACATTTATTTTAAATTGAATAACAATTTATGTTTTTGTTTTTTGAAATTAGATGCAATTTTTAAAAGAACATGGTTATGGTGGAATAATTATCTGGTCATTAGATTTAGATGATAAAACAGGTGAATTTTGTAATGAAGGTCCATTTCCATTATTCAATGCAGCTAAAAATGAATTATTAATTATACCTGAGCATTTATCTAATGTAAATAAAAAATGTCTTGATGATAATAGTACATTATCACTTGACCAACTTTTTTCACAATCGATAACAATAACAGGAATACATCGAAGTAAGATTCGAAATTTTCTCAATTTTAATTAAGTTTTTGTTTTATTTTTTTTAGATTTTGTCGTTATTTTTTACTTGATGTTATTATATATATTTTGAATAAACAATAAATAAATAAATTCTGAATATATATTTATCAATGATATAGTTGTTTCTTTTTTTGTAGATGGATGAAATAAATAATCGCAATAATGAATATATCAAAACAGAACTTATTACAAAATTATTAAAACATTTTTTACCTGAAGATAAATCATCACGTTTATCAAGTGAGATGGTGAAATATTTTACAGAATTAATATTTATATTTATTCATCAAGCATTGACACGTACAATTCAACAAGCATCAACAGAAGGAACAATTCACGTTGATATTCAACATTTTGAAAAAATTTTAATGCAATTATTACTTGATTTTTGATAATTAGATGTTAACCAAAAACGAAAAGAAAAATAAATAAAAAAAGATTAGAATAAGATATGTATATTTTTTTTTTTTGTATTTTAGATGGCAACAATAAATTCAAAACATTCATCAGGATCGTTTAATCAAAAGTCATTATCGAATTCAAGTTTAGGCGATGGTCAAGTACTTTATTGTCTTTGTCGATCAAGTGATTGTTCAACATTTATGATGTATGAAAAAAGAAATATATTTTTCTAAAATTTATTTTCATGTGAAAAATTTTTAGTGCATGTGATGCATGCAATATATGGTATCATGGTTCATGTATTGGAGTTAGTGAAAAAGAATCAGCAAGAATAGAAAATTTCTTTTGTCATCAATGTCGTCGTAAGTAATCTTTAATTAATTAAACAGCTTAATATACAGTAAAATCTCTTCATTATAAACCTCTTTAAGACTAATGAAAATTCTTCAGTATGACAGAACGATCATTTTAGACGATACTAGATATAAAATAAAGCTAAACATCATTTTGGCTACTTTCCATCAATTGTTTCCTTTTAAATGTTTTTTGTTGTTGTTTTTTTTTATTGGAGATATATCTTACTATTTTCAATGTTTGAGATAGTTCGAAGTAGATCAACTCAAATTTAATCTCGAGATTCTGCTTAAACAAGTCGAAAAAACAATCTAAATAGAGAACTCTTTGAAAACATTCAAATTTAGATAAAAATTGATAAGATTTGATTGTAGTTCATTATTCTAGTAATGAAAGATTCGATTTTAATGTTTTATAATTTTTGAATAGCAAATCACTCTAGTATATTATATTTGATAATTTGATTAACATTATCTTATAGATAATGTTTCGTCTTTGTCTTAATGAAATTCTTTTTTTTTTGTATTGGATAATATTTGATACAGTACCAATAGATTCTTGAAACTGTTGCCTTCATTCACGGTCAGACAAACCACATCATTTTTCATTGAATTAAAATTCATGGTTTGCTTTATAAATCAAGCACATTATAGCTTGTCAACAAATCAAAAGTTTTTATTAAAATGACATCGTTGCATCTATTCATTCAATTCTCGTAGTATGCAATCATGAAATCAATCGAAGTCATGAAAATGATCTTCAAAACTCCAATCGTAGGATTTGTTTATGTAGCGCACTCTATTGATATTCATATTGAAAAAGTCAATGCGTACAGTTGCGCACTAAAAAAATGCTTTGCATTCAGAATCAAAGACTGATCATATAGGAGAGGCAAAGAATCGGTTGTTAAAACAAACATTTTTTCTAAATAAAGAGAATATTTCAAAAATTCATTGAACTGTCAAAGTTTAAGACGATTTCTCTACTTAACTTGTATTCTTCAGCAAAATGAAAGAGCACAATCTTATTGACCATACATATAAACATATATTAAAAACAAACAACCTTTTTTCTAATGACCACTTCATTAAAGAAATCCTCATTTTAAAAAGTAATATAGTGAACAGTAAGTGAAAAGAAATAGTATTATTACTTCTTATCGAACTTAAATTAGAAAAACTGTGTACTGAATTTGCATTCTTCTTTAACTAAGAAGAACATTTTTTTTTATCTCAAAATTTCCTATGCAACAGTTTTGCTTAAACAATTATGGCTTCGAAACTTGTTCGACTGCCCATTGATATACGCTAGTATATTCTATATTTCTGAAATGTTTGTTGAGAGAAATTTTACTCTAAATGCTTCCTTTTTAGATAAAACACCTAGTTTACAAATTCGATATAATAAACCACAAAAAGAAATTGAAGAAAAATTAAGTAAATGTATTAAAGTAAGAGTTCTTCTTCAGTTTTGACATAATTTTCTTATGCATTTGACTTTAGAGACGATTACAAAAAGAAGCACAGCTCTCGAATCCTTCATCAAATTCTTCACAAAAACAAGATGAAATGTCAACTGTAAGCTAAAGAATAAATCAACTAATGAGAAAATCACTTGAACTGATATCCATCGTTTGTGCTCATGTTAGGCTCACGCGAACATCTTAGTGAAACTAGCAAAGTTCTAAAAAAAGGTCATCCCCGAGAATCTTTGACGATAAAGGAACATTGCTTCCAGTTGAAAATTTCAAAATATAGTACAGATCATTTAATCCATCTAATTCAATGAAACGATCAGTAATCATCTTTAAAGATTCATGGATACAAACATTTTTTGCCAAGCACTAGTCTCACAAAGACTTTCTTGTGAGTTCAAATGACAGATCTCAGTTCAGATGATTCTCACCTAAGCATAATTAATGTTTTAAATTATTTTCCATAGAATGGTAAAAAGAATAGAGAACATTCCAGTAGTATGGATCAATTTGCTAATGATGATTCGACTAGTAATCAATCAGACTCATCATCATCATCAACCAATGTCATGTCTCGACAACAGCAAGTATTACATGGAAATACTTCTGGAGTTGCTCGTTCGACTGGTATTCAATCTGTACAATATGAAGCCTTAGTGTCACGTGATGAACAGGAACCAGCAATTAAGAGTTCAACAAACATAACAAAACGTTCATTAATAACGAAAAATATTGGAACTAGCGAAAAACGAAAGAGAAACGTTAGTAGTAGTGGTGTGACTACTATCAAACGAGAACCACAGTCAGAATTAAATGATGAAGTTAGTCAATTTTTTTTCGTAAAAAAAAAGAATATTAGTTTTTGAAATATTTCTTGAGGAAGACACAAAAAATCTGAATGTTCGACGACGTCGCCGTATTGATGAAAAAACATCTCGTCAATGTTACGGACCAGGTTGTCTCTTCGAAGCACGCCCTGGATCAAAATATTGTTCGGACAAATGTGGTTTAGAATTAGCTCGAAAGTATTAACAATTTGATTATAATATCATCATATATATATAGTAGTGGGCAAAAGTCTTCGCTCCAGATGATTTCAACCAGTATATATGCTGTAGATCTGAAAAGTGGTGTACAGACACTTTGTCAAGACTGTAGGTCATTGGCCTTGTGACACTGTCTTTACTTAATTACAAAAGAAGTTACGAAGGATGACACTTATTTTTCTTGAGATCCGATTCTTCAATACGTTTCAGTTGTCAAGATTATTAGTTTCATTCAAGCTCATCAATTCTTTCAGAGACTATGTGCATTTTACATTGATCATGACTGTAGAGAGATATTATTTACTGACTTTTGGAGGTCAATAAGTCAATGGTAGTTCAATAAAAACAAGTTCAAACTTTGAGAAACTTTCTCCACAGTTTGACTTGAATGCGTACAAGTTTCAGAAACAAATTTTATCATATTTTTTTTTGAGTGAAAAATACCGTAGATAATACTTCAGATATATTTTTCGTGAGACATAGCGCAAAATTTTGAAGTTAGTCTTTTTTTGATTTATAATGCTCAGAGAAAAAGAAAACAAGTGTTGTCCATTATAATTTTCTTTGTAATCGAGCAATAACAGCATCACGATGCCAATAATTTCCATTCTCGGTGAACTACATATACACAAATTTTCAGACCTTCAGCATATACAGTGATCGAGACTGGCTAGAACAAAGATTGTTGTACACTTCTGCATATACATCATGTGTTTCTATTAGTCGTCTTCTTCAATTTCTTCCAATGCGTCTAATGCAATGGCAAACAATACCATCTGTTGCTGATACTTTAAACAAAAAAGCTATTGATGAAATTCGAACTGAAATTGAAGAAATAAAACAACGTTTATTAGTGCTTGATGAACGACAACGTAAATTAAATGAAATCATTGAACGTGGAAAACAATTAAAAGCTATTAAAGATAACATTGTGAATATATTGATTATTGATTTGTTTGTCAAAAAATTGTTTTTTGTTATTTTTCTTTAGAAAATCGATAGCTCGAATGATGAGCCTGATGGAATGTATTTTTGTATTTTGTGTAATCAAGAAATTACTCAAAAAGCTTATACACGTCATATTGATAAATGTTTTATTCGAGTAAAGATATTTTGTTTGCTACTGTGTTTGTGTTTTGCAATTAACTTATTTTGTTTAGTTTGAAAGTCAAGTATCATATGGATCAAATGTTAAATCTAATATTGAAGGTTTATTTTGTGATAATTATGATCGTACAAATAATCTTTATTGTAAACGACTTAAAGTTATTTGTCCAGAACATTCACGAGATCCAAAAGTGAAAAATAACGATGATATCTTCTTTCATTTCTTTTCATATTTGAATTCTATGAATAGATTGGTCCAGATGAAGCATGTGGCTGTCCATTAGAGAAAGATTTATTTGAAGTATCAGATGAATTATGTACAGTTCCAAAACGATTATGTTCAAAACATTTTAAATGGGATCGAAAACATCGTGCTCAAATTGATCTTGAACGATTACATGAAGTATTATTATAGTAATTTTTTCATAACTATATTAAATAATATTTTTAGTTAATGCGTTATGAAGAACTTGTTGAAAAAGAAAATCGATTACGAACAGCTATGAATGAACGAGGTTCAGTAGCAGGACTTCTTTTACATAAAACAACGGCTCATTAGAAGAACTATAGATAATAGTTGTTATTTTTTCTTTTGTGTTTCTATGTATGTATTCAAAATGTAAAGTTGCTTTAGTTTTCTTGCGTTTATTTGATTGATTATCTGAAAATAAAATAATACGTATTATATCGAATTATAGATACATATGCAGAAATTAATAGGTTATGCACTTGCATTTGGAGCAGGTATTGGTGCTGCAAAATTCTTACAATGGTCTCCAGTAGGAGGTCAACATCATCATGGAGAACAAACACCTGGATCAAAGATGACAATCAAAGGTATCATACAAAAGAAATATTTCGAACGATAAATGAATTTTTATTTTTATATAATTATTGTAGGACATATTCTTGATATGGGTGCTCGCATGGCCGTACGTATATTTTTATTAGTGTATATAGTTAGAGAAGAAATTTTGTGAAACAAGATCTAAAAAGTGTTGCAGTATAAGAGTAAAAATGTGGACTAAATTCTTCTCAGAGATGATGACAAACTTTAATATACGATCATAGACTACATATTGATAATATCTTGTTACGTATATGAACTACTTTCTAATTGCTTCTGTGGAGGATTAAATGAAAGGATGGATGGTGAAAAAAAATGTATCCTAAAACAGATAGGATAAAACATTCTCTTTGTAACTAACAACTACATCGTGTTTCACATTTTAATACTGCAGGAATTACGATAACAGTCTTTTACTTCTAGGGTCATTTTGCTCCAATAAATACAATTCATCAACATGTGTGTGGTTTTCATTTTTATTCTGGTAAAGATTTCTTTGTGCATTTTTAATTTGCATTTTGGATTATAGGTGAACTCAATCGTCAATTGGTTGCTCATCACTATTGTTCACATATAAATCAAGATGTTCGTCAATGTGTTATTTATGATAGTGATCGTGCAGATGCACGTCTTATTGGTGTTGAATATATTATTTCTGAAAAACTTTTTAATGAATTACCAGCCGAAGAAAAGAAACTATGGCACTCACATGTATATGAAGTTAAAAGTGGTGCATTAATTGCACCAGGTGTGCCAGATATAGCCGAAAAGGAAGTCATGAAAGAATTAATAAATACATATGGAAAAACTTTTCATAGTAAGTTCTTAATGATTAGAAAGAAAATAAACGATTTATGAAATATTTTTATTAATAGCATGGCAAATTGATCGTGGAGATCCTATTCCTCTCGGTGTTCCACAATTAATGATGGCATTTGTAAAAGATGGACAAATAAATGAAGATTTAATACATCAACGAGATGAATATTATAAGCTTTCAACAGAAGGGAAGAAACGTCAACGGGAAGATATTAAAGCTCCAAACGATACACAAGGAGCTGATGCTTGGTCTAAATCAGGCAAAGCCGTGCAATTAACAACCACTGAATCGAAAATGAAAATGACCAAATAGTCATTTTTTAATATTTTATTTTGAATTTCTTGCTATTATTATTGGTTATTTAATCTTGCAATTTTAGTCAGAAAAAAATTTTATGAATAGTTCGATAACTACTGTTGATATTTTATTTTTTTTTATAATTCATAATAAATATTCTCGCATGCTATATCGACTTCTCACACTTTAAATAGAAGATAATGTTTTCATCTGAAACGATACCCATGGAGATACCATTGTGATGAGCTATTGTTTTAAGTAATAAATTCGAATATGAATTATATTTTAATGATTGTCCACGAAACATGATAGAGATGTATAATGAGATAAGCAAGATGATTGGTCCAACTATGAAGAGAATAAATCACATTCATATCTATTTTGTTTTGTGAGTTTCTTACGAAGTTTTCATCAGTATGACATAACATGAAGCATCGCATTCGAGAATACAGTGGCGCACAAATAGTCCAGAATAATCGAACATTTATATATACCGACTGGAGTACGTTTTTATCCATGTTGCATAGTTAATACATAACCATGACTCTTTGTTTGGTCTTACATTACAACAGTTCATACATGTTGGTCTTTTGTTAGCTGAAAGCACAGTATTGATAATGCTATCTAACAATGTATAGTAGAACTGTTCAATTTTAAACACTGGTAGTTGGTTATATAACTAGATACATCAATATCTCAAAATCAATTAGATATTATTCATAACATACACAATGATTTCAATAGTTTTTGAAACATGACGAAAGAAAATAATATACTATGTACAAATGTTCTATTTTATCTAAAATTCAATGCTCAATTGAACTGATTACGTAGGACTAGATCAATTTTGCGAGTACTGTATTTCTTTTATTTTTTTCAACTATATATAGTACGAACAAAATCACAAGCAAATTATCAGTCGAATCGTTTCGTTAAGAATACAATAACATCAAATATGAGCAAAATGATTCACCATGTGTTTTTTTCATGTAAGGATACTATAAGAAAAAAAATTACGATACTAAATCGTGTAAAACGAACAAATTAGTGAACATCATTGTTCATTCATTCTATTTTCTTGACTATTGAGATAAGCTTTTCATTGAAGCTTTGGAGTTCAGTAATTCTGCAGCACCATTAATAAGTAGAATCAATGAAAATGCCGTATTTGGACTTGATATTGTTCTATTCAAAATATACGAACATATGATATAGTTTGTATTTGATGTGCAACTTAAATACTCATATTCAATTTTACTTCTTAACGAAAGGAAGCAAATTGTGGACGATTAATATGGAAACAAACCGTCTCACATGTCTTTTTATAATACCTCGCAGCAAAGATACAAAGCAGATACATAAGTTCAAGACAAAAAATCCATAACACATGTAAATACAAGAAGGCTATCTATTTTACATTGTTTTGATCTCTTAGTTCGTAGATTGAATATACGCAGTTCAGATTTAGTGAAAAGAATTGTCACTGTTGAATATATTGTTCTTAGTTCACTTTTGTTAATATGCATTATCCATCGAACAGCAAGTTACCGAACATGTACCAGGAAATTGTATACCAAAACAAATTCTTGCATCATTTAACTTTCCCTAATATGCTAGATTCCTGCATAGTTGCACATTGATTTTCTCAAAACATCAATAATTCGAACAAACAGAAAACATTTAGAAAGAAAACGTTGACATACTCTTCGAACTAATTCTGTGTGTCCTATTGTTTGCACAGCTATTTAGAATGAAGGGTATAAGAGATAGAACAATAGGTCCATTCCTTAACTAATCTCTATACCTCGGCCTGATCTTCTTTGTTGTCATTTTCGTTGTTTCCACAGTTAATACTTTGAGAAAAAAAAGCACATGACATGAACATGTGTCACCGCAATAATTGAAGAATTATTATTAAAATAGCATAATGTAGATCAAATTGCATTTGTATTCGTTTCATTTTAGAACAAAATTATATCATGAAAACTACAGAAAACCAAAACAATTTATTATGATAATGAATAAATAGCAAAAAAAGAAATGAAACAAAAAAGATTTTAAGAATGTTCAATTTTGGTTGAATGAAAAATATGGTCAAGCCAATTTTGTTGTTGATACATTTGTTCATGATAATCGTCTCGTTGATAATGAAGATTATCGGAACTAATATTAAAGAGTGATAAATTAGGTCGAAGTGAATATCGTGAATAATTATCTTCATCATCATTATCTTCATAATTATACTTGTTGTACATGTTTACATGTCTAGGTTGTTGATAGTAATTTCCTGGTATACTATTATCTTTGTAAAGAATTTGTGCGATAAGTTGTGGTGATTGACGACGAATAACAGGAACACTTTTTGGAGCGAATAAGGTATCCTATAAAAAAAAATATAACTAGAGTAATCGTAGAAAAAATAAATAATAGTTTACCTTTGGGATCGATCGCTGCTTTGGTGCGACTTTATTCGATTTCTTCAATAATAGTTGCCGTTTCTTGGATGAAAATGAAAGTGTGCGAGTAATACGAGAAATAAATTTTGTGAACGAAACTGAAGATGAACATTTTTGATTCTTGTCAGAAGACATGTTCGAAATTGAAGAGTGAATTGGAGAATGTGACGAAATGGTGAATGGTCACGGATAATATTAAGTTTGTTCTAACAAGCTTAAACTGATTGTTTAAGATGATTACGAATTGTGTTCTTTTTTTTGTTTGAATATTGGGATAAATTGGTTTAATTGACTCATTGCTTTTTTTGATCGTCTTATTTTGACTGAATACAAGTTAGTAAATTAGCCAAAGAAAAGATCAAAAAAGAAATTAGTGAATGACAAAAACAGATAATAATAATGACGTACACATGAATTCGAAACGTAATCATTCAATAAACAATAATATGTTGACATTATCAAAATCTCTTTATAATATCAAGAATTAATGTGAATGGTTAATTCTGTTAAAAATATAGTCAATAAAAGATTTCATTAAGTATATGAAATAATAAATATGTAAAGAATGTGTTCATGTTATTCTTAAAAAATATCAAAATAATTAAGAACAACATTATGTGATTCTGATCATATAGAATCATGTCGATTCTCATCAGTTTGATTAACTAGTGTATATCATTATTTAGCCTGACTGTCGCGTATAGGTAAAGTTTTATTGTCATTCAAAATGTAATGATTGATAGCAACATATAATTGAAAAAGTTTTGAAGATTTTCGTTTTCATTTTATTAAAGCAAAAAAATACATTGACTCTCTTCATTATTCAGAAATGATAATCAACTGTTGCGAGCTGTTAACAAATCTGAGAGTTTGATTATGCATTTTCGAAAATACCTTTTTGCCTTTATTATGTAGTAATGAAATCCAACAAAGAGTAAATGGACTTTTGCTTGATGAAAAGAAAGACTGTCAAAAGAGAAATGACACACAAATACTTTTGTTCTCACGAAGTTTTATTAATTGAAAAAAGTTGAATAAGACCAGTGTTCATTTCGAAAAAACCGTCAAATTTTGTACTTTTTTTTTCTTTCGTCATATGTTCAAACGAACGAACAAGTAAATAAATACAGCCGAAATTTTGATGATCAAATTAATATCTAATTGTGTTGAAATGATGTTGAAGTCTTTAGAAACAGCATTAATATGTTCAATTAGTTTACAATTATGTGACGAGCCTATTTTGCCTGAAGATGATCATATATATGAACGAACAGCTATTACAGAAGAAATTAATCTTAATGGAAAGGGTCGTCTTACACGAGCACTATTGATTATTGATCCTCTATATCCAAACTTTATTACAAAAAAAGGAGTAGATGATTTTTGAAAATAATACTCAAAGTAAAAATTATCAATTTAAATTGAGTACTGGTATTCAACGGGATTAACGAGTACTTTTTCAAACATTTGACAAAGAAATTTACAAGACTGAATGAATTACTCAAGACCAACGGCCATCAATTATCACATTACAAATTGGTGCAGCACATGCTCAAAAGAAAACTTCATTCTATATTAAACTCAGTCGATATCCACACATTGTACGCATATATGAAGTTGTTGAAGATGTGATGTCAAATACTACATTAGTTATGTTATTACAAAAATATGCACCTGAAGAAAGACATTTTGAAATTTCGTTTGATCAACAAGAGTTATCTAATGATAAAAATTCTTCAAGAAATATTTAATCAAATTAGTGATGCCATGATTTTTTGTTTTGAGAAGATAATGAAGAAAGAAATTGGTTCCTATTAATTGTTTTCTTGTAGTCTAAGTCGACACAGTTCAATTTTTTTCTCAGTTATTGATGTTACTTCAATAACTACGATTCATGTTAGTTATCACTAGATTGAAATCAATGATAGTTTTTGTTAATTAACATTAGATTGTTTCAACACTTATAACCGTACTTGAAATCCTTCAAAACAGTAGCCCAGCAGCTCATATTGAAAAACCCGATATGCATTCAATGGGTATGCCGATAATTGAAGTGTATAATCAAGGTGCCATGCATTGATCTGATATTTTCAATGATAATGATGTTCGTATACAAGTTATAACTGGTAACCGTCCTTCACGTTCTACAGAATGTACAAATAAACTTTGGGCAATAATTATTAGTTGTCTTTCTGAAATATCGACTGAAAGATTTAAGTTTCATGGGTTACGAAACATGTTGACTGATTCTACAGTAAAATAATGACGATTACACAAAAGTCATTGTAACTAATTTGTAATTTAAATAAACAGAGCAATCCAAATACAACGAATTAGACGATAACGACATTACCTTCAGCTTCAACACAAGTTACACGGTAGAATAGATCATCTAGCATAAGACAACAGAGTCATACACCAAGCGCTCGTAACTGTACTAGTAATGCAATCATTTCAATCATTACTGCTGATTTACTGTTTGTAATCCTACCGGCAACACTTCGTGTTCTTCCACCTATTTCACGTAAATCGAATCCAATATCATTGATACTTACAACAGATTCTAGAGCACGTCTATGACTATCAAAGTAGACTGAAACTGCAATGAACAGATATGCCAATTTGTTTTATTTTTTCTACAGTAGTACTATGAGAGCCAGTTATAATTATTGTGGACATATGTACACTTTAACAGAATTCAGCCAACACGAAATCAATTGGAAGATAAAAAATAAATGATTTTTTTTCTTATATCTAATTGTATATAACATAGTAGAATAATTGTACTCGTAATGCAAGAAATTAAAACCTATCACTTACTGTACAATCTTCAATATTTATTCAATATTCTTCTTCTTCTCTCTCCCTCGCACACCTTCTTCTCAAATAAATATAAATCCAACTATGTCGCCGCATAATCCATTTGCTTCACTGTAATCGTTATCATCATTTGATGCAATAGATGACTATCAGCAAGATTTATTCGTTTCATTGCTGCCGTTTAATATCTCCTCCAGCAACCATAACTCAAACTAAAGAACAATCAAAGTCGAAAATAAAACGTAAGAACGTATTATGACAAATAAAACTACCGAGTATCTATAAATTATCTTAGATGTATTGAATATTTAGAAATGATTTATCTTTTTTGTTTTTTGTTGATATTAGAAACTTCAAATGTATCAGTTACATGCATTAGTTCAAGGACTAATGCTGCTAATGGTCAACCATCTGACGTACGTCAGGTTATGCTCGTCAGTAATCAAGCTAAATCATTAGAAAAAATTGAAACATCTATTATTTTGAGCATTTCATGTATTCAAGTATCTGATAATGGTTGATCATCACGTAGGACATGATTATTAACATCTATTAACTTCTACACATACACGTTCGACTAGTTATCATCGTAGTAAAGCCAAGAAAGATGTCTATATAAATGTTTACCGTTTGTG
Organism: Rotaria sp. Silwood1; assembly: GCA_905250075.1. Taxonomy (NCBI): domain Eukaryota; kingdom Metazoa; phylum Rotifera; class Eurotatoria; order Philodinida; family Philodinidae; genus Rotaria; species Rotaria sp. Silwood1. The sequence goes on along the minus strand of CAJNOP010000009.1, from coordinate 3,840,192 downwards.
TAGCTGAAAAAACAAATGGTATAGAATCAGTTGAAATTTCTGATACCAGTATGAATATTGATATATTTGAACTTGAATGTAGTGGATGGATTTAATTCAATTTATGCAAGTATGTATATCAAAGAACTTAATACTATTATTAATGGTTTTTGTCAAGTGCATCTAATGAGTACAGCTAATACCGATAAATTAACATTGATGGTAGTAGTAGATTACATGGTTTTGATTTACGAACTAGAATAACTAATATAAGTATTCATGGTAATTGTTATGCTGAAATCAATTGTGATCAAACAACGACTGTCTATATTTCGGATGATGATGACAAAGGAAGAATTAAATACAAAGATAATGCAAGTTTAAATTCATTGTACTTGAAAATAGTTCACAGAAATGGAAAGTCGTACTCATCCAGGACATAAGTCTAACAGTAAAGTAAGATGTGGTATTGTTACCAACATCATGTCTCAAATACAGTTCAGTATAGCATAAGAAAAAGAAATTATCTATAATTAATTCAAACCGTAGTTTGAAAACGAAACCATCGTCTATAGGAGTTAATTTTAGCGATACAAATGTCTCATACTTCAAACTATTAACCATTAGTTTTCTTATTCTTTTGTAATTTACATTGAATCTATCCAACAGAAACCAAAAAAAAAAAATAACAGAAAATCAACATCTGTATGACGAGTTTTGAAGATAATTAACATAGAAAAATTGATCAAAAGATTGATTCAAAAGTTACTAAATAAATCTATTACTTCTTTCAATTGATTAGCTCGATATTGTTCATTTTCAATTTTCTTTTTATATAAATCAATAATATTTTTTTTTATTCCTTGAGTTTGTTCTATCATTAATTTAAAAAAAGAATTTTTTTCTTTCATTTGTTCAATATCTTTATTCATATTATCACAAATATTTTTTAATTGAATAAATAATTTCATACTATCATCATGATGTTCTTTATTAAATTTGTTTTTTTTATTTTCATAAGAATATTTAATTAAATTTAATTGTATTTTTTGTCCAAATTGAAATGCTTCAATAATATGTTTTAATCGACGAATTTGTTCCGAAACAGAATATTTTATAGTTTTATTATCTTTATCAAGTAAATTTTTATTCGTACGAAATAAATCAATACGACTTGGTGAAATATATTTTCGAAGTATTAATTTATTTTCATTGTAAAAATGTGGTTCATCAAGTATAGCACAATCAACACTATTTGCTTCAATGAAACCAATTAAAAATGCTCGAGAAGGAATTATAATTCGACATGATGTAATTCTACCATATTTACTAAAATATTTTTTAATATTTATTTCATTAAATTGTTTATCATCATTTGAATTATCTAATAATACAACTAATTCATTTGATGACATAAAACGTTCAAATGCAGGACGTGTACATGGTAATGTATGACGAAGAAATAATGGTTGATTATTAAATTTTATTCGTTGATTATTTTTTATAATAGAATTTATATCAACAGATGAACCGTATGTTATGATTGCAGCTGCACTATTACGTAAATATGTTTTTGGAAAAAATGTATAACTTTCAATAATACCAAATTTTGAAAAATATGAACTGAAAAATAATTTTAATAAATCTTCTTGCAGAGATTTATTTAAACTTACATTAAATCATCTTCATTAGTTATATCAGGAATATTGTTTATATATATATTGCATTGATTACGATTCATTTTTTCTTAAAAAATAAGTTTCATCAAATAAAGTTTATTAATTTTTTTGACTTTTGTTTCTTTATTTATTATACAAAACAAAAGAAAAACAAAAAGTAGCAAAACAAGGATAGATTTCCATATGGTGTTCAAGCTCACCGACAACAAGAACAACAAATAGACATCAAGCAGTAACAAAAACTGTTCAAGACAAAATAAGATTATTTTTCAACATACACAGACATTATATAATATATAAATCGATTTGAAAAAAAAAAGAAAACAATCCAACAATGGACGGATGAAATTAATTAGTAATTTATGAAGGTTGATTGACAATTTGAGCAACTATTTGTAAATAATAATGAAAATTATTCAAAGAAAAAATTTTCTATCACGTACTGTCAATTGTATTATTATTATGATCGACTTTTTCTGACTGAGTAACTAGTAAAGTAATATTATTTCATAGACACATTTAATTGAAGAATACTTACACTCTTGAGACATTGTAGTTGTGCTTGTTGTTGGAGATGAAGATGATAGAGTATCAACAACTAAATAGTAAATATAATGCGCTAGAAAATATTTTTTTTATGAACTCCAAGTATAAAAGCTACTAGGGTTGCCTTGACAGGATTAAAATTTGAAACACTATGTGATTGCTATTGCTATTCACAAGGAGATTATTTTATTCTATCTGTTTTGGAAGGTATTCCTTCATCATATTTATTTAGTTCTCCGCAAATGTAATTAAAGAAAGTACTTCCCATATATAACAAGACGTTATCGATACACAGCTTGTGATGTAGAGAACAGACGTTGCTAATGATATCTGTCCCGTCTGCAATGTGTCGTTGCTAAAACGTCTGTCATAAACAGTTGTTAAGAACTATCTGTCTGGTCGATGGGAGTAGGTTCAAAGTTCTAACTCTACAGGTCAATACTTCTTTTAGATCGTGTTTCACAAAAGCAAGCTATTCTGACTGACACTTAGTGAACAATGTTGTATAAATTTAACACGTCGGTTACAGGACTTTTTTTTCCAAAGATGGGTAAAAATGTGGATTTGCTTACAGGAAGCCTAGAATCGGACATATACAACAAATGAAAATAGAAGATTGTTGATTTTATATCATAATAGAGATAGAATATACCTTAGAACGAAATACACGATTGAATATATCACCCTTATGATGGAAAAACAATTTACGCTGATAGAGTGGAATTATTCAAACTTTCTTTCATAGAACACTATTCATGGACTATCCTGTATAATAATGCTGTGATGTTAAAGTAACAATAAATAGTGAGAAGAATGTAAAATTTATCATCTACATAAATGTTCACCCCTAATATATATATAGTGTTCTGTAATTATGTCATGGAAAAAAAAACAAAAATCTCGATGAATGTTCAGCCATCTGGTAGTCATAGTATGGCTAAGCTATTGATTAAAATGTCATTTTTGTCATTGTCTATTTTCAATAAGAAGTAATCAAACAAAATATCTCGATGTTTTCTATTCAAGAATTTTATTTTTATTGAACTTACCCTTAGGTTTTGTAATAATACTCTGTTGTAATTGATTGCTATCAACAACTGATGGTTTTAAATGTAGGGATTCTAAATATAGAAATAAATTCATGTTTAAATAATTCTTTCAAAAAAAAGTTTACCTTTTGTGCATTTACATGAATCTATTTGATTGCGTAATTTATTAAGATCTGATTGTAATGTAGTAACAATTGCTGATACCTATTAGCAAAATATATGTATTGATTTTTTTTTGTCAAAAGAAAATTCATATACTTTATCTGATGAATTATGCACGATATCAGTTAATTCTTGAAAATGTACAACTAGTTCTTGTATTTTTATACTTTGATTAAGATTTTCAAGTTCATTCTTATATGAAAAAAAAAAACAAAAAAGAAATTGATTATTAGTTTTTAAATTTTCTCTCTTCAAATATAAAAGATTTTACTCGAAGAGATTTTAATTCATCATGCCATTTAGCAACATTTATAGATAAACTTTCATTCAATGAAAGAAGAGTTCTTGATAGTTGATTTGTATCCTAAATATAATAAAAAACAAAATTGATTAAGACAAAAAAAAAACATGTATGCTATCGTTTAACTTTTTGAGTGTTTGTTGTTCGTTCTTGTTCAAGTAACTGTTCAATTAAATTTCTATCATATGGTTTCGTTTTTTCATTGATAATATTTCTTGCTTCACCATCAGCATCACGACTTAATTTCTATTACAAAAACAAAATAAAAAAAGAACAACAACATTTAATAAATAATTTCTTACATCTAATTCATTAGCAACTTCAGAAATTTGTGTTGATTTCTGTTCAATATTTGATAATTTTGATGCAATGTCAACATCATAATCACCACTCATCAATGTCTAAATTAATAAATTTTATAAAAATGAAAAAATAAATAAATAAACTTAAAAAAAATACTTCATCTGCTGGTGATTTTTGTTTTATTTGAATAAAATCTCTTTGTAATTTTTGTAATCGATCATACATATACGATACATTCCAACGTTCAATAAGATTAAGACGAGTTTTTATTTGTTCAATTGTTGATAATATACGATTGACTTCAAAATTTGAGAATCGTTTTTCAACTAAAAAAAAAATCATTATTAATGTATTCAGGATGAGATTCGTTTTTTTTTGCGAAGCAAAATAATGCTATAAGGAATCATAGTACTTTAATCTCAGATTCAGGTTGATGAATGATTTGTTTAACCCTTTGACGACTGAGTTTGGTTGTAAAGAGATGCTACATAATGGTTTTGTTTTCTGAAAAGCCTGATATGAAATGTATACACTTAGAGAAACAGTGAATTTCGTGAAGAATCATCAAAGTTTATAAAATTCTGTTATTATAATATAGATCTTATACAATCTAACATCTGATGATCTATATCATCAGAGCTATATTATTAACAAAAAAGTTTCGTTGAATGATAATAGTTTTCGAATTTTACAGAATATTATGGAATTCTATTTGGTTTCATGTAGTTCTAAAATATCTTGTATATAGAGATACCATAGACTCTCAAATACTTTTAAAATCAAAATTTCTTGTTTCACATTGATATTACAGCATGCAGGTGTGACATGTGTGGATTTGATCTTCTCACGGACTACACCCATCTACACTCTAACTGGTTTGTTATTTGTTGTGGTAATAAAAAGATGATCTGACATAAAACTTAATCAAGGTTGATCAACTGATTTATCGAGTACTGTTTTATTTGTCTTTCATCCACTCTTGTTCTAATAAATAAATTTGATTCAATTGAAACTGCTCATCTTTTTTTCAGTTTCCATTAAAAAGACTGCTGATACTTTTATCGACATTTCTACTTTTGATCAAAGTTGAGATGATCGAAAGAAAATATATAGGCAAAAAATATTTGTGCTTAATACAAGTTATTCGATATTGATATCAATATTTCTGTCTTCCTCTTTGTCGATTTCTTGGTAATTATTTGCATTCTTAATATGATCTATAGGTTTCTTTGACATAGGATCATTGGTAATAAGCTGTCTCAGCATCTATGAGTACTTTGTTTTCTGGCCATCTCTCACATAATAATAGTCAAGGTCAACACTATTGCTAGAGAGCATTTACTTTGTAGATCTATCTCTATTTCTTTAATAACTACGCAAATAAGAACAATTCGTCAAACTTGTATTGGCAAACGATAACTACTACGTATAAAGTAAATATTCAAAGAAGAAAAACTTTAAGAAATACGTCATACTGTTATAAAAATATCAAGATAAGACAAATGTCACAGATGCATAAAATGAGTCATCCATTCTATTCATTAATAGTTGCCGTTTTTCAAATTACAGTTAATAATAAAAATTTGTGCTCTCTACATGACCATAATCGTAATATATAATAAATATCTTTTATTGCATATAAAGAAAAATAGAAAAGAGCAAAACTTCAACCTGAATTTGACACCATAGGACTATAGCTATAGTAAATTATTTTTCAATTCTCATCAACGCTATGGAACTGTCTAAGACTGATGATACGGCGCATATGTATTTCACTCGTACCAAATCATACAGATATGTCAGTTAGACCAATGATAAATAATATACTTCAATAGATCTGCATTGTTTTGGGACGAAAAACGTCAATATGCATCTTCCGTCTCGAACGGGTTAAAAGAATAATGATAATTTATACATTTATTCTTACTTTCAGTAACACGGGATGATAAATTTTGAACTTCAGTTTTCAATTCAATATTTGCATAAGCTAATCCAACACTATACAAAGAAAACAACTTTATGAAAATGTTACTAAAAAAAGAAATTTACCAAACAATCATAAAAATACACACAAGACAAAAAGAAAGTATGTGTCGAGTATAGCTACACCATCGTCGATAACGTGTTAGATGTCTATGAAAAATAAACAAACAATAGTAATAATAATAATAATTATTATTATTCTTTTTTTTTGTTTCTATTGAATTTATTTACACTTTAGTAGAAGTACTTTTTTTGTTAGATAAAAATAATTCTTCTTCTGAACTAAGAAGAATTTCATTTGATAATCGATTGCTGAGACGATTGGATTTTGATGTTGATGAACGAAATTTCAATAAAGCATCAAGTTGTTTACGTTTTTTCATTTTTTTATTACAATGACGTGGTGGATTATTATAAGGTATACCAGTTTCTAAATCATTGATAAAATCATCCATGAAACGAGAATTATTTTGATCTGATTGATTTGGTGAATTATCATGTAATTTAATTGTCGTAGGATACATTTATCTTTTGAAGCTAATTAAACAATCGTTTTTGATCGATTGAATCAAATGAAAAAAAACCAAAAACATCTGAAGAATAAAAAAACAGTGAAGCATGTCATTTATATCGATATATAATAGATGCGAAAGTCAACAATGCAATTATTCAATTGGCTTTTTTATCTATTATTCAATGAAGCCTATTAGAATTCTAGATGATTATTTTTAAATTTTATTTAAAAGAAAAAAAGATGTCTGTTTTTGAAAAACATTTTGGGTAATAATTTCAGCTAGGATTTCTTGTTCTTCTTCTCTACTTCCATTATTAAATATCTATGGCCATTAGCCAATAACAAAAAACCTAGAGGACAGCAGATACTAATATAAAATAGATGCTTGTTAACATTAAATTATGACTTATTGTAAAAGTTCAGCAAACGAATTATAAATTTGTTCGTTCATAAAATGAAATATTCTGATTAAGAAAAAGTAGATTTCATAATTATACATCAGACATCATTTCTTAATTTAAAATATGAATTCAATATTTTTCTCTTACAAGTTATCAGTGGTCTTTTGGCGGCGAGAAAAAATAGATCGATAAAATAGAGACTCTAGACACTCAATTTTATAGTCTGTCAAGTCCAGTTTTTTCGACTTGAATTTGAATGAATCTAGGAGCAATTCGATGGGCCTTCTTCAGTATGATCGTATCATAGTTAAAATACAGAATGTCCGTTAGAAAGAATATCTGATCTTAACGACATGAATGTATAACGTTTTTTGATTTATGCGAAAAAACTTTTCTCTCGCAAATAATTCTAGTTATTTATTTCATATGAGACTAAGAACCAATTAAATAAAATATTTGCAATTTTTTACCACCTCTCTACTTCGTGTTTCATAATAACAGTATTCACCTCTTTCGGGAGTAGAATCAAAAGTATCTCGAAAAGTTCAGAATTGGAGTGATATCGGTAACTTCGCCACAGATCGAACAAAAAGGTGGGATAATCGTGAATTTCGAATGATTCAGGTGCGCGAGTGTCAATGGTCTGGTTCTAATTTGCGATAGTCCTTAGAAGAACTAAAATTAATCAAAACTTTGATCACATCGTATTTCAAGTAGTTCCACTGTGAGTCATAGGTTGATAGAATCTTTCATGCCGCTATGATCGAATGTCCCTGAAAAGAGACATTTTCTTAATGAGTCAGTAGGTCTTTTACAATATTACGGCCCTGTTCTATCAGATAGCTTGACCTTGTACTATACAATGTTATGCAAAAAAAAAAAAAATAATCATGAGTAAACAAAATTTTCAGAATATATATGACACGTATTATTTGTCCGTATTTATCAGATTCAATAACATTTCCTTGACAATCACATTCAATATGAGTTTTGCTCATACTAGATATTTTTTGTTGTGTTGATAGAAGAGTTTGTTCTCTACAATTATTATAAAAATAGAATTTAGCAATTATATATTCATTATTTGGACGAGTTCGTAAATATAGTTGTCGTATCATTTTATTTCGCATATAACAATGAGTATTATTAGACGTTGAAGCTGATATTGATAAACTTGAATTATAACTATTCATTAAAAAATATCGATTCAAGAAAAAAAATTAGTACTTGGACTTCATACAATATGATACTTACATTTAATAGGGGAAAAAGAAAGGAAAATTTTTCAATTTCTCTGTGATTAGCGTTTTGCACATTGGTAATTCCGTTTTTTCTGTGAACATATTAAAGTATTTCAAAACAAATTTGACTTCATATAATGATATATGATCTGTATCATTTTTACTCAAATATTTTTTTAATGTGAGATATGATATTTATTGATGTTGTTGCACTGCTACAGAATTTCTTCTTATTTATGTCTGTGTTTCATGATGAGATTAATGTTCTTACAATGATATTAAAACATATGTATGACATTGAGAGGAAAAAAAACAACAAGAATAAATTTTAGTAAATTTATTCTTTTTATAGAAACTTCAGCAAATGAAACCAAAATAAATAACCAATCCCTTCAGATTGAAAGTTTTTTTTTTTCATTAGTGATAGAGAACAGATTAGAAAGGCATAATATAACAAAAGCTTCCATAGCATTGTCTAGTCTTCTTTTATTAAATCAGAAAGGCGTAGAGAGGGAGAAATAATATGAAGTTATAGTAAATCTTATTGAAACAACCTTCATCTATGGAACATCAATAAAGAAAAGCAAGAGAGAGAGAGAGGGAACAGAGAGAGAGAAAATATGACTGACATGGTAGCCAAACAGTAGGAGGCTTTGTTTTTATGCTTAAACTTCATCTATTTCTATTACTCAGAACTTTTTTTCAATTTCGTATACATTATTTTATTTTTATTATTGACAATAACATCTATACAGTGACTTGAAAATTTTCAACTGTCATCAATGGGAACTACTTATGACTATACATATGAATATGAAGTAACAGATAAAAATAGACATCATCGTACTACTGGTGGAAATGCTGAACATTATACTCAACGAGCAGTTGGACATCAACCGCATTATGGAGTATCTCTTCCCCATGCAAGTCGTACAGATATGATGGATTCATTAGCCAATTTACAACATGATCGTATATGGCACAAACTTTATGATCCACTTGATATGCATAAAGCAACGCATGAAACTGAAATTCAGGTTTGTTTATCTACCTTTATATCTAGCAAAGATAATCTCAATTCTATCAATTTTATTATTAAAATAAAAAGAAAACATATGTTCATATACACCACCGCTAAGATAATAATGACGATCATTGGTTGTTTCGTGTTTTTTGGATTTTTACGGTACAACATGAAAAACTTTTCAATATCATAGAAAAAAAATATGTTTTTGATCATAGATACAAATAGTACAAATAAAACAATATGATAAAATTTGAACCTAATGATGGTTTTATTAGTTAATCGGCTAGATACATTGATTAAAATCTTTAGAATTGCATGATTTCCTTTCTCTTTTTCTCTTTTTTCGGGAACTTATTTTTGTGCATGATTGGTCGTCACGACAATCAGCAACATGGATAAACATTTTATGTAACTAAGTGACAGTAAAATGTTGAAAGGAAAAGAAAAAAAGGAGAGAATACGGGCAAAACCACACTATTGTTGATGTTTTTTTTTCTTTCTGCTCCAGTTAGTTGTCACCTTTTTTTTTTTGTTCGTTCACTTTGGTCGTTCGTCCACATAAAACAAACAACAATATGATTACAACTAAAAAAACAAAAAGAGAAAAATCGTTTCTTAGTAAATTTGTACCATGCCAGTTTTTGTGCGATGTTTCTACTATGAAAGAAGGAAAGAAAAAAAAGAAGAAAGAGCAATTGAGTAGACGAAAGAACTCGTTTTGTTCTCTCTCTCTCTTCGCCTGTTGTTCGCCTAAATTAAAGACATATTTGAAAAAAAAAACTGCGAAGAAATCGAATAAATACAGATAGGTATGTAAAAATTGAAGTAAAACACCTGTGATTTGAATATCACCAATATGCATACAGACACACATACTAAAACTTCACCATGTACATGTTTTTCACCGAGTATGCACAAAAACCGTATGATCACGTAGGCCATGATTTGAAAATTCATTTCTGATTTTTGTTTGTTCGGTTATACAATTGTAATTATAACTAATTTTTTTTGTAAAGAAAATGGCTCGTCGTCAAGATCGTAAAGTGATTAAAATTGAGGCAGCCTATGGATCAGACCGTCAAACATTTATTGTTAAACGGAATTATGATTTACGTGTACGTGATGTTCAAGAAGATGCAGCAACAACATTTCGAATACCTATTGATCAATTAATTCTTTATTGGAAGGTAAAATGTAATATTTATAATTCGAAATAATGTTATATTAAATATTTAGGGTCGAAATATTTGTGATACACCTAATGAATTTTTGGAAACATTAGGTATTGAAAATAATCATACGATGCGTGTCTGTCGAGGAGATGATCCTGCACAACAAAATAGACAACGAGAATTACGTTCTTATGCTACAATGGATCAACAATATTCATCATCAAATGATATTTATAGACAACAACAACAACAACAGCAACCCTATTACCCTCAATATCAACAACAAGTTTATTCAAATTATCCAACAATGTATGATCAACAACAACAGCAACAATATATGGCTAGTCCACGGTAAATTTTTTTTTGAATCTTTCAATCTATTCTTCTTCGTATAATAAATCTAAAAACAAAATTTTAAAGAATGAGAACTATTTGAAATTCGAATTCAAAAAAAAACAGAAAAGAAAAATTCGAATTCAAAAACAAAACAGAAAAGAAAAATTCATAAAAAAATTATTTCTATATTTATTAAATACAGTTTGTACTGTAATTGTACTTGTGCTCACGGCAATTATAACAATTGTAATTGTTGTTGTCATCATGGATCGTAAGTTTCTTTTTCTTTGTTTTCCTATATACAAGAAAAATCAATAATCTTCAATTGTCTCCTTTTCCATACCTATTATCCTTCGCTTTAGGCATTTTCACTATCGTCCAATTTAAAAACATAAAATACATTTTTATTCCATTGATTTTTTTTTCTTTTAAAAATAAACATTAACCTTTAATTCACCTGCTATAGGCTATCGACTAACTAAACCTTTTTTTAGCGCTAACTATTATCAACAATTGACTAGTCCAAATATATCGGGTCCTGTTGCTGCTAGTTATGTAATCAATTTACAAATCGGTTTTGGTGATCGTGTTGAAGGTCTTGTTATTGGTCGACCACACCCAGTAACAGTTTATGATTTACAAGTTGAATTACAACAACGTTTTAACATTCCACTACTTGAACAAAATGTTTCATATAATGGAATGTCATTAACACAATTTCCACCTGATATTTCACTTGATGCAATTGGAATTGTTAATAATTCATTTGTTTCACTTTGGTATAAAAATTTTGTTCCTCAAAATCAACAACTGTCGAATGATTATTATTCTCCAAGACAACAAGTACAAATGCCATATTCTAACGATGGATCTCAAACAGCACGTAGTGATATGTCATCAAGGTAAGAGAAAAAGTGAGAAATGTGTGCGTGTGAATGTTGAACAACAGTCGAAAATATTAGTTGTTGGCTCTCATGATTTAAAAGGCGAATGGATTTCAACAGCAGCAGTGGAAACGAGACGTTGCCAAATGCTAGTAACCAGGAAGTACTCAAAATTGAAGTATTTCATGGTATGATTATTCAAAAAAAATTCTCCTTTTATCTTGTCTATTTCAAAAGAAAGTTGATTGTGTATTTTCTCTTTTAAGGTTCTGATCGACATGTACTGATTTTACGTAGCGCAAATAATGTACGTATTATAGATTTAATGGAAGAATTACAACGTATAACAACTGTTCCGATTCAAAATCAAAAACTTTATTATCGTGGACAAGAATTACAAATCATGAGAGAACGTTCATTACGTGATGTAGGCATTGATAATAATGCTCAAGTGAGATTAATTGGTGATCCAGTAAAACCAAGATACGAAGCAATGATTACAGGAAATCGAGCTAATTAAAAGAGAAGAAAAAACAGAGACATTTTCGAAGCCATTTTGAACATATCATATTTCTTTATTTTTATTTTCATTTTTTATCAGTTATTCACTTTTGTTCATCCTACCCGTCCATACATGTCCAGAAAAAAAGAGTTTTGTAAATAAAAATATGCAGAAAAAAGATTCAATTATTTATAGTTTTGTTTTTTCGAAAAAAAGTAAATTTTAGAATAAGCACGGTAAATTAGACACTTGCTTTTATATTGTAAGTCAATAATTTGGAAAGCATTATACGTAGTAAGATTTATTCCGTTTTAGAACGGGTCTATCAACTCTTGCCTAGATTCAAAAACAAAAAGAAAGTTCCTTGTTCAACATATCGTTCTTAATGGCTGGTAGCCTTTTAGCATGAAGAACAATATTCAAATTTATAATTGGATTAGAGCGTGGTAATGAATAATTCTAACACCAGTTGTTTTTGAATCTTATTATTGTAACATAACGAGTGATATTTATCTAAATCTATGATACGGGAAAAATTAATTATACTATGTATACGAATTATGGCAGAATAAAAAAGTTATTTACAAGAGAACGTTTTTGAATTCGAAATCCGTCCATCAGGTAAACTACAATCATATATGAAAAATCATAAAAGGATAAGTCCACTTAAACCTTCTATCCAAAGTTATAGTCATTTTACTAAAATTTTAGCCTCTAGCAGTATTCGAATCCTAAAGTGACATAGTGTACTATTTTCTGGAAAACTTTCACTACATTAACTCGAAAAAAAAAGGTATTTGACCATTGAAAGCAATGTATAACTCTTCTCAGAGCGGTATAGCAGAAATGGGATAGTTCATCACGTTGTATTTATATGAATTAAACAGTATGATTCGATCGTTTTATTAAAGCCTATTAACAAGTTACAAAAAAATTGTGCACATAATTTCATTTATCATTATATAAAATTTTTAAAAGTCTATATGATGTCTCTTTTCTTGAACTTTTTTCATCATTTTTTAAAGTACGTGAAAAATATTTTCAATCGAGAACATTTCCAATGTTGTTTTTTTTATGAATGCAACACATTCCAACAGTTGGTGAGGAATGTTAATAGATATGTTTAATATTAAGAAAGACATATCCATCCGATTGATGACAATGTTCTTTGAAATGGAATCGAGTAAGATTTTTTCACATCGTAGATTTCTGGTCATGTTTTCTAGACTTGCCATAAGCATATCATTCGAAGTATAAATTCATGCAGCCATGGTACGATGTTTCATCATACTCGAGACTATTTTGTGTTTGGCATTAATACGAATGACGTAATATGGCATTCAATGAAAAAGTGACAGTCTAAAAGTGCTTCCCCAGTTAATATTAGTAGAAACTAATTAATTTCATTTTAGAATAGAAGATGAATGATTCCAACAAATTTTTCAATAGCCACGATAGTATCACTTTTTTACAAGAATTTTCATAAAAATAACTACACACTCCATCATTATCTTTATGACACTTTCAGTACTCAAAGAAGTATTTCATTGTCAACATACTTGTCTATCAAAACTGATGATAAAAGACCTTCCATCAATCGATTGTAGATATTGCTGTAGTAATTTGAGTTATCTGGCAGGGCAACGAAGAGCAAAATCTCATCTCTACACTTATTCATATCGGTAAATTTGTCATTCTGAAATGGATTCAATAATAGAAAATATGTGAATCGATAGATTGATATAAATATCAAGGTTCTGAACAGCTTGAACGAATCTAAAAGATTGTCAACAACTTTTATAAAAGATAAATACCGAAAGAGAAGAGTCTCATATACATCCACACATGAGTAACCATCTGTTACTTGCATCTCTAATAGACTCCGAGTGGAACAGAGAAGAAACTCTGCGCACTTTGGAAGCGGTTTCTAATTGTATCAAAGTCCCTAAAATTAGACGATCCGACTGTCTCTTCTCAAAACCTTCTTTCATATGCGACTGTTTTTATTCAAGCATGCAAATTTCTGCCAACACCAAGATAAGATGCATCATCTGACTCTCAAAAAGGTTACTTGTGAAAACTGTTTTTTTGAAAGACAAACTCGTCGATATGCACATCACTCATGCAAGTTAGAAAATTTCAACCACACAATTGCTTCTGTGACTAACAGCTACTAGTCATGCAGCGTTACAAGCTTGTATCATTTCAATTAAAAGGTGAGATGCAACCACTATATTTTCATCTGACCGTAGCGCAAAAGAGACATGCATTCTGTTTCATGCGACTTGGAAATTCTCAATCAGCGTATACTCTGCAAACAATAAGGATAAATATAAATATTAGTCAACTATCGTGACTATCGTTTTTATTCATTCAGATAACTGCGAAAACTAAGTATGTAACAATACGTGAGTATGGATCTTCTCTTTACCCTCATCGTCACACTGTAAGATCAAAAAATTTAGATAAAACAATGATTTAACACAATTAATTTTCTGATTTCGAGTCGTAATGCCAATATTTCCATTATAGTTTCGGAAATTTTCCATAATTTCACGGCCGGCATCCTCTTTTGATAGTTGCCATTGTGGTGCGGGTGTGTGATTGTTTTAATGATCACTAACACCCATACCCACACTGGTCGCATAAGTGTATTAGTTATCTTGTGTTTATTCTCGAGGCAAGCCGTACTTTTCTACATGTGCTAGCGCTTTACGTTCGAATTCGTGCCTGTTTGAGAAAAACTCGGCTGCTATTTCTACAAAGGAAAAATGGCGACCGGATGAGCAGAGGCAAAACCTAAAGCAAACACTGACCTGTACATAGTACATAATCAAGGTTGGGTTTGTCAATTACACTGATTATGGCTTTCACAGCGTCAACCAAGGATACTTTCGGTGACCATAACTCACTTTTTTGAAGAATGTTCACCGATATTGTACCTGAAAAAGTAAATTGGAAAGATGAGCTTGATGGTGATTAAAATTTGTATTTGTTTTATGTTTCACTGACCGTCTTTGCCGACGTTTGGATGATAGATAGGAGTGAGAAAACGAACGTCAGGGGGCTGAAATGGATATGCAGGATAAAATTTCATTTGAATGCTGTAGGCAGCTTTGTTGTAGATCTCGGAACATGGCAATATACGGCCGACAAGAAGACATGGGTCACTTGACAAAGTCCACGCTGCATCTTCATTGAAAGGGCTTTTGTCAACAATGAAAGTGGTCGGTCCGTTTCCTGTCATGCCTAATGACTGAAGCTCTTCTATTTGCCTCCAAAGATATTTTGTTGTTGATAACGGAGAAGTGGTTAGAAAACCAATTCTGTTAATAGAATGACCTATAACGCGTATAAAAAGCATTCTATGTATGGTTAATAATATTTTTCATGATAGGGCAGAACATTTTAGGATAGCTACGTTTTCATATATGTGAGTCGAATGCAGAAGTGGGAAGTCCACTGACTGCTGTTATTTTTGCTGGAAAGTAGGAAGAGAAGAGAGAATGCTAATAGCATGTTGGGTGGATGAGTGCGGATGTAGGTGTAATATGGCGGAACAATATGTCTCAAACGAACTATATGAATATCCGTATAAAGGCCTACACAA